>PVIR01011296.1:0-47398 GCA_004026965.1 Petromus typicus
TTTTTCTATGTGTATTTTCTACATTACCTCTCTGATTCTTTCTTATTTCCTTCTTGTTGTCTTTTGGACTTTGTGACAAAAGAATTAAAAGACAACATTCAGAATTGGATGACAATATTAGGTACTGTTTCTAGAATCCACTGACAAATAGCTCTCATAAAGGATTATAGTTTATAAAATAAATTTGGGGATAAATGAAAACACATCAGTATAGCTGAGTGAAATAAGTGAACAGGGTGGGGCTGACTTTACACTGTGATTTTCTTCTAACTTCATTAAGAATAAAGAAAAAGTGCACATGTTATGAATGGTACTTATTTTGGCAACCAGAAATTGCTATGTCAGTTTTAGCCTTTTTGTTGCAGTAAGACAAATAACATCACAGAGTAGCCTTAGGAAAAATTATTTTATCAAATTCCCAAGCAACTGAAATAAAAGTACCCCCCGCCAAAAGACAGATGTAAATTAATTTCAATCTCTCTGCTCTGTATCTAATGGCATTTCATGTTTAATGAATAACAACACATAAGAAGGATATACTCTAAAAATGAAAATAAGATTTATAAAATCTTACAAGGAAATGATATAAAACTATCAAGGTACAATGCCAAGTTAAAAACAATATTTCTAATGCTTTATTGTACATTAAAAATGTATAACAGTAACTGTGCTATTAAAGGTAATGTACCAATAAAATAAATGATATTTTAAAACTGAACTCATGAAATAATCCTATGTAAAAAACATACCCTACTGGGTTTCTAGGCTGACACTGTAGTACACACATCTGGATTTTCACTCAACAACAACAATGAATTCATCACCCAGTGAATAGGTGATGTACATATACTTTGTATAGAAAATATGGGCTGTGTAATAAAATAGTTGGGTGGATTGAGATCCAGCTTCTTAGTGCAGCTCCATTATTGAACAACCATACACAGAGAATGTACCAGGTAATGACATTTGTAAAACTTGAGTGGAAATTTTCATACCACTGCAATACATCAGCTAATAATCACCATATTGATAAGGAAACTAGTTACGTACTGGACAAAGCAGCAGATGGAAAAAAAAAAAAAGATCGAAAATGCTAAATGACAGAATGAGAATTCTGAAAGGTTTTGCAAGCATGTGAACGCAGCCAAGTTCACTGTCATTTAATCTGAACAAGAATAAATGCAATTTGTGTGTGTATTCTGCACAAGGATACAATTCTGTTGACTTGTGCAAATATCAGGGTTTACAAGAAAAGACTAAATAAAAAAGTCCTTGGAGATACAGAGGGCAAATACCCCAGAGTGCAAAATGCACCTTCCTTCACTGCTGCTCTTTCTTGCATTACCTGTCCAAAGCTGTCACTGAAATGAAAATAGATCGCCTTTCTTCGAGTACTTGAGAGACAGCTTTATTTTAGAATTTTTAAATAAATGTATTTAACACTATGCAAGAAATATTAAATGACAGCCTGATAGGGATGCACAGATTTTGTTTGGTTCCACTGTGAGCATCTTCATAGAAACATGTCTTTCTCTTAGTTTTTCTAGATGATAACTCTGACAAGGAGCTGTATACTGGTTTCTCAAAGTCCTCAGTATCCATATCACTCTTGGACTTTCACCTGGATTCTCCCTATCGGTGGTGTATTTTTTTGGTGGTGCACCAACTCTTGTAGAAAACAAACAGGATTCAGAAAGTGAGTTTCCATTGATAATTCATGTTATAAATTTTTCTACTTCAAGCAGGGAAAAGATACAAATGTTGAAGACAGGTATGATTTTGAGTAACTATTTAAAAGAAGGAAATAAACTACTAAGTGTAGTCAGAAGCTATGCATTTTTAGTAGTTCTAATCTTCTATACTAGAGGTCTAATAAATATGTTTGTGAAATAATGAAAGTTAAACTTTTCATAAGATCTATTAATCTGTTTCAGCATAAATTTGAAACTCTAGACATCATTTCAACTCTACGATTTAAACTAGTGATATTACAAAATGGATTTAAAATATAGCTTAATCAAAGACTCATAAATGCTTGCCACTAAGCATGAACAAAAATATTCTTAGACTATTTTATTATGCTAATTATTTAATTTATAACTCAGTTTGAACAAAAGATACTAAACATGGCATATATTTCAGATGACCTAGAAATCTGTAAATTAGTATCTGATATCTTGGTTATCAAGACACGTCATTATAAAATTTGCGTGTTAACAATTAATTAGCTTAACACAATCTCAGTATTAACAATCATAATAAATATCTTAGGACAAGAACATCAAATTGATTTAATCATGAAGACAACTGAACTTTTCTAATGGATATATTTAGAAGATTATTAGGTTTGAATTGATTTTTAAATTGTAAGTCATCAGTAGAAAATTGTCTTTAAAGTTAAAACAAAAGCATTTTGATCTGGATTCATAATTACCACAGTAAAATATATGCAGGGCAATATGGTACTAATTAAAATTTAAAATGAAACACAATGTTCATTTTTAAGTGGAACTTTCACTTCTTCCATTTAAAGAAAAGAAACTCAATTTATGACTCGTGGAGAAATCAGCCATTGGAAAAACCATGAGCTCCTCTCACTCATTAAAACAAAACTTATTGGGAAAATAGAGAAATAATTACTTTTTCTTTAGATTGAGAGAGTTCTTGACCCATGTTGCTATCTTTTGTCTTTGGTCTATGCCATGTAAAGATGAAAATGAGTAATATTATTTTAGAATGAAAGCTAAAGGATAGTTTGTAATCTTTATATTATGTTAGTGTATTTGATTACCTACTTCCAAAGTAAAATTTTAGATGACATGTATTTAAATGATGTCTGATCAAGGCACCTAACAGAAAGTGAATATTAACGGGATAAAAATAAGAGTTATATGGGAAACAGAATGTACAAATATAGAGAAAATAAAAATATGGAACATTTTCACAAAGATAAAGTTTGTTAGAGTCTGTAACTTCTAGGAAAGTTTTGGAAGCCTTGATTGTACATTCTGAAATCATTCAAATACTTACCCTAGAAGTGGCTAGCTAGTATAAAACATTTAAAAAGTAAGTCTGTTTCTCAGGACTCAGAATTCTACATTTTGATACAGTTTACTCTTCTAATGTACAGTTTTCTAAATTAATATCTGCATTATTTTTTGCCCTTAAATTTCCAGTACTCTTGGACAAATACAATAATTTGTTTTAAAGCATGTAATTTAAATAATTACCTGTACTGAGCTAGGAATCCCTCAGAATGCCAAATCTAAAACACTACTTCCAATTCCCTAATAGTGTCCCACAGAAACTATTATCAACTCTTTAGCAAAAAGTAATCTCTTTGTGATTCCCAGTAAATAAAATACATCAAGCTCCTCCTTCCCTTCCACTCATAATGCTTCAGTTGGGAACAAGGATTTTGTTGGGAATTGGACCACAGGCCATGTATATATACTCTGGACCAAGAAAAACTGAACTAAAAAGTATTTACTTTTTTCCCCATGTTCTAAGATTTTGTAAAAGGCCAAGTTTAAGTGGTCTAGTTGATCTAGCTGAGGAAATTTCTAGACAAATATTTGAGCAATAGCATGTGTGTTGGTAGGTCTGGCTTCTTCTATCCATGAGGAGAAAAAAAAATAGACAACGAGATAAAATATTTTACAAACTTAAATTTTGGCTTGAAAATAACCATGACTAAAGAGAGAGACAAAGGAAGTGTGGTTGTTGAATAAATTAGTGACATTAAAAAAGATACAAAATACTCTGATCTTGAACAAGGAAAGAGATATGTTAGAGGCATCTTCAGAAGCAATAAGACATCACTGATATTAGGGTCAAAGAGGCAAAAGAAAAAAATTTCATTAGGGAATAAAGCACTTAGATCTCTTGTTCATAAGAGTTAGAGAACTGTTTCCTGAAATTTCACTTTACTACATTCAGACACACAGAAGATTCTGCAGGCATGATCCAAAAGGACTTGGCTACTACTCAAGGTGGCCATAAACCTGAATATGATGCATAGGGTGCTCTATCATGAAGCATGCAGAATGTAAAAATTATAGGATAACGAAGGCTTCCACACAAATTTCAAAGAAAGTCTAGGGAGGCTAGGAAATAAGTCCTTGAGAGTAGGATATATGAAATTGTGGAATGAAACCAAAGCTTCAGTGAAGAACTTTGAGAGTCAAAGATGCCAGGAGTGTGGACACAAACTTGGACTATCTGATAAATCCAACAAGAGGCAATGGGTGGAAACATTCTGAGAGAGACTGTGTGGAATGCAACCAGCAAGGCCACTGAAGTAGAACTGCCCAAGCCCTTTGAAACCTGCACATCATTTGCATGTGCTTAAAATGTTAGATTTGGAATTATGGTTATTAGTGTTTGCATTACTGAGATGTGGTCTTGTTTTGGCCCTATTCCTGTCTGACTATCATCATATTATTTTCTGTGGGGGATTATTTACAGTGTACTATTGTACTTGAGAATTATGTTCAGAGCTAAGAGTTTCTCTAAAGTCTCAGAGAAGAATTTTAGACTTGGCGTTTTGAGCAGTGTTAGCAGAGTTAAGATTTGGGGGAAGGGATTATTGCATTTTCAGTTAGAAGCAGGATAGTTGTGTCCTGTAGGTACAATTATAAACTTGGTCTTGAGATATGCTTTGATGATGTGACATGAGTGGAAGGTGGTAATTAAGCTAATTATCAACTTGATTCTCTTAAGAACTGGTGAAAAGATTGACAAAGCCCATTTTGGGGTGTGTCTGAGTGGGTCATAAAGAAGTAACCTTGGGATATATGTCTTCCCTCATGGTGTTTTCCTGCTTTGCTTCCTGCCCTCTGTGAAGTTAGTAGCTTTGCTCCATCACGCCTATCTACCATGTTTTTTTTTTTTTGCCTGGAATCTAGCCAACCATGGTTTGAATTATCTGAGTCAAGTTAAACTACTCTTCCTTTAATTTGAAGTTTTGAGTATTGATTTCTAGCTCAGAGAAAGCTACTTACACACTATTCTTTACATTAAACCAAACTATATTTTTCTTTATGGTTTTTGTGATATTCATCCATATTCCATAATTATTTACTCCTAATTTCTAAAAATCATTTTTAGTAGAAGAAATAATCATTCATTGCCTTTCTCAAAACAATCTGAAGAATTATTACTTATTTATGAATCTTTCTTTCTTTAAGAAAGTCTACTCCTTTTCCATCAAAAATACACACACACACACACACACACACACACACACACACACACACACACACATATATATATATTAAAGATCTCACTTTTTAATTCAGGCTGACCTAATCTTGAATGCACAGCAATCCGCTTGTCTCTGTCTCCTGAGTGATGGGTTTAAAGGAGTGAGTCACCACACCTGGTATTGTGTTATGTAGTACTGGAGATTGAACTTGGGACCTTGTGCTTGCCAGGCAGACACCAGAACCACTGAGCTAAATCTCTGGCTGTTTTGATTAAATCTGTGTTCTTTGTTATCACCCTCTAATCCTAAATATTCAAATCAAGTTTTACATTTGAATGAATAAATGTTAATAAGCACTATGAAGTCAAATGTGTACTGTAAAATTAATGTGTTGAAGCATTATCTCCCTCTATGTGGTTATCTTTGGAGATAGGATTTTAAAAAATAACTAAGGTTAATAAGATCATAAGAATGAAGTCCTGATCTAATAGATTTGGGTTTAGAAATGGAAAAATACCAATAAACTCTTTCTTAGTCCTAAAAGGATACAAGGAAAGTTATAGGCCTGTCAGGAAGAGAGACCACAGGAGGGATAATGTGAGATAAGTAACTAATCATGGATTTCCCAGTCTCCTACACTGTGTGAAATAAATTTCTCTTTTCTAAGGCACCTAGCCAACCATAGTATATTAGGAGGCTCTAGAAACAAAAGAAGACAATGAGTTTGGAGAAGAACATATAATACCAAATATAATATTACAATAAATACTTGAATTCAGGCTATTTAAATCAACTTGACAAGCATATGTCCTAGAAACAGATATGTGTATGAGTTCCTTTTCTTTTCTTTTTTTTTTTCCCCTTGAGGGTTAAGCAGTTAGATTCCAGGGCAGCTACATTCCTGTGACCCTAAGTACACTTGGAGTTACAACGGGATTAATACTGATCAAATATCTAATCCACTAGCAATGTAAGTGGAAATATTCAAGATGATGTTGTTTGGACCTTAAAATAAAGGATCAAAAATTGGAATCATGACATTCATTTTTAACTAGGACTGAGACCAATATCTGAATAAATAAAGGCACTTCAAAATTTTTAGGATTCTTTGCTGAGAGTCTATTTCAGTATTCCTCAAATCAAACTTTTAGAAATATTAACATTAACAAAGTTAAATATATACTCATATACTAATGTGTGTGCATATATATATATATATGGATATATATATGTATTATACATATATTATATATGGATATATAGATATATAGATTAACTGTGCATTGTGTAAAGTATTGTAAGCTCATATTTTAAATAAACATCATTATGCAAAAAGCATTTTCAATATTTAATAACATTGAAAATAATTTTAGTTATATATAATGAGAAATGTGTCTTTCAATATTTTTAATATTTCTTAGTCTCTGACCATTAGTTTTCAATTTTAGCTATACCAGAGATCAACTAGAGAAAATATGCATTACTACTGAGTTTTAATAGAATATATTTCTAGAAATCCACAGCTAGATTTCAAGGTACATGAGTATATTTTAATCTTTTGATGTACACTGGAGGATTTCTTTTGAAAATAATACACAAAAACAACTGATGAGCAAACAGGCAGCATGCTTTGATACTTCTATTTATGCAACTTTTTACATTTATTATTTTGACAGATATAAGGTAGTATTTTGATATTAAACCACACAGAAGTTACATTATTGATCACTTTGTGTTTTCCCATATATGTGGCTGTTTCTGTGGCTTATAACATGTGTATTCATGTCCCTGACCGATGTTACTCAAGTTGTTTCTCTGTAACACTATGCCACAAATATTTTCCCTAGTTTAATTACTCTCTAGAGTTGATTACAATATTGTGTGCCCCTAAATTTTTGAATTTTTAACATAGTTCTGTATCCTGAAGTTTCACCAAGTAAGCTATTAATTGCTTGTTTTTATTTTTAAAACTAACAAGCTTTTACATTTATTAAAGGTAGAAAAAGCAACATGTCCTGCAGAGTGAAGTTGGGCCAAGTAGAAACAGGCAAGAAATGCACTATGGCATGAGAGCACCCTAAGACATGGCAGCCCTGAGCTCTTTGGTGACTGTCTTTGTTTCTCCCATGCTTCAGCCTCTAGGCTATTCATATTTGTTTTTGGATTCAGTAAATATTATCGGGAGAATAAATTTTTTTTCTGGTTTAGTCAATTAAAAATATAGTATCATCATATTCAAATGCAGCAAAATAGACTTGTTAATATTCTGTTCTGAAACAGTCACAATATGTTCATTCATTTCATAAATATTTATTAAATCTTTATTGGGTTTTCATAGACTTAATTGCTTCTTGTTTGAAAGATGTCTAGGTTCTGGCCTCTTTAAAAATAAGCATGGTTTGAGAAAAGCAATATAGAGGTATAAAATAAGCAGAGAAAAAATGTTATACATAAGTTAGTTTAAGATATAGATATATAGTTTAGTTTTGTATATCTAAAATGTACCAAGAAAATCAATAAAGGAAAAAATAATTAACTTGAGAATATTTCCAAAAAAAGAAAAAATTATTACATTTAAAATTTGAAATTGTCCAATGAAAAAGAATTTACAGATTTCATGAAGAAATAAAAATTTCCACTCTGGTCCTGTAAACTTTTAAAACAACTATAAAAGGATTTAAAGATTATAATGCAGTTTGTACTCACTTGAAATCTTAGATTTTATTATGCATTTTAATATATTCAAATATAAAGAAAGAAATACTGAGACTCTATCTTATGTGCTATTTGATAATTACACAAAAATAAATAGGTCAAAACTTCCTCAAAGATCCCAACACCTACGAAGGGTAGAGAGATAATGCAGATTATAGCATCAAATGTATAATAGAAGATTTGACTCTGAGATATTAAGAAAGCACAAAATAAAAAAATCAAGATTTATTACTATCTGGAAGATCCAGGAAATGGAGAAGTTCAGATAAAAACATTTTGTATGTGGTGGGTGAACAAATTACTGAAATGGGAGTAGTGGTGATTGATGTACAGCATGTGGGTTGAGTGATTAGTCCTGGGGAAGTCATGCGAAAGGCTGGCAGCTTTGCGTTCTGAGAGGTCAAGGCCTAAGTCAAACTGACTTTGAGGATAAGACACAGGCCATGACTTGTACAGTCTCACAGTAAACTGAAGATTGAAGTGTGTACCAAACGTTGAAAACCATTAGGTAACCTTGAAATGATGAAGCTGGTATTTGAGAAAAGTGCTCCTGGAAATGTACACTGGCTGGATGAAGGGACTGTGCGTAACCTCAAGCCCAGAAATTCAAGCAGGTCTGAAAATCCACGTAGGTAGCAATGAAGTTCTAGGATGGTGGGACGCATTAGAGCAGGAGACCTGGAGGACTAGGAAACCGAATGTGCAGAGCAAGTGTCCAAGCAGCCTGGGACGATGCTTCTTTTGCTCACCTGCTTAAATAGGCGCCTGATACTGCCTCTCTGAGGATACCCTGGAGAACAGTGGGACTGGTCCAAGCAATGAACAAAACATAATATTCTGACATCGGTGTCCCACGGAGCAGTTGAGTTAGTACAATCCATCACTTCCTCCAAGCCATCCTTGCAGAACGCGATCAGTACGTGCTTACTTCACTAGTAGTGGTGGCTTCGTTAATTCTGCACATTTCAGAGCCAAGTTGGCTGTGACCTTTGGTGGCTTCTCTTTCTGCTATCATCATGAGTATTTCTATTTTTTAGCCTGTCTATTAAAATAGCGCTTTGACAGCACAAAGTAAAATGTACTAGCAAATAAAGGCTGGGAGAAATCTGTGGAGTTTTCTAATGTACCTGGGGCTTACTGACCCGTGTTTTAGCTAGCAGCCAAGAAGGCTTGGGAAGTTTCATCTACCCATGCTTCCTCCTTATTAGTTATCAGAGAGAAGGTTCTTTTCACTGCGGCTTCAGTTTTGTTTCTGCCAGCCCGTCAAGGCAGAGCAGACTCGAGGCATAGGCTCTACCTAGGGCTGTTACAAGAACATCACTAATCTGCCTAGCATGCTCCCTTGTCTTGTGTTATTTTCTTGAAGTAAGATTGTTATCTGAGAAACGGAATGCATCTTTTTCTTCTCCCGCGTCTCCTTTCCTGCTTGTGGGTTCGATGAAGGCCAATAGAGAGCTCGAACTGCAATTTGAGAGATAGTGTTTGGGAAACAGAAAAACAAAAATGCAGCTGATTAGCATTATTTGGGCTAGTCAGGGAAGACATTTTTGAACCACTTGGTATTGTTAGCCTAGAGTTTGAAAGACGTGTTGTCTGTGTCGATAGACTTAAGAGTCACATGCGAAGAGTTGACAGTTGAAACCTGGGTGATAAAATTAAAATATTCATGTGCAAATGCTAAAATGGAAAAGTAGAAGAGAAGAACACTGAAAACTGAGAGGAATGAGTGAGTCAAAGGTTTTATGAGGAATAAAGATAAGTACACTTTATTGTTTTAAAATAACAAAAACTAAGAGAATCAAAAACAAAAGTGTAAAAATAAAATATATAATTTTAAGAAAGTAGTAAATATTGCTTAATAAAAATGAAAATGTAGATATGCTATTTATCTATAACTACAGTGAGATTTTGTCTCTTTACTAAAGAGATTTACTAAATGCAGTTCTAGTATGAAAGAGTTTTTATATATATTTTGTACTAACTTTTTAATTGCCTATTGTTAGAAATCCTTTTCAAATCATTTGGAATTACAAGCACAAATTCATTGAAGAAAGCACAAAAACACAAAATGAGGAAACAATTACAGAAGAAACAGAACAGTGTTTCTGTGTAGTTTTCATATTTAACTGATATATGGCGCTACAGAACCAGGTCTTTCTGCCTAGAGTGCTTGTGATTAGTGATGCTTTAGGACTGATTTTAACAAACCTTCTCTATTATTATAATAACTTATTTTATGTACCATCAGAACACAGAATGTTAGACTTGGATAGAGGAGATTAATGACATCCCGGTTTTGTCAGTGTGTCATTTTTATAAATATAGAACATACAGATATTAGTCCACCATTCATCTTTACTATTTACACTGTTCTTATAGTTAAACACACAGAAATTGGAGGCAACTTTAATACTGCAAAACCTCTGTAAACATTTCCTATGGCAATCAAGGTGCATATTCTAGTAAATCAAATTTCTCTGCATTAAGTAAGAGTTTAAATGCTTATTTTATGAAGGACCTTTAAAGACACGCATCAGGTATGCATGATTATGGTATAAAATTGATTTATTGGCAAAAAATCTCTGCATTTTAAACAAAAAGAAAAGCATATCTTTGTATAAATATCCTTGCAATACAAGTCTATTGTATTATGAAAATACAAATAATAACACACTTTATGAGTTGTCATGAAATATTTATTGCACATATTCCTTATACATCATAATAAAATGTTTAACTCTAAATTCAATATGTAAAAACCTCACAGTATGATTTAGGATACTTAAATAATTCCTACCTCTAACTTTCTAAACATATCCTGGAAATCTTTTTAAGTACTTTCATAAACTGTAGCAAAATATGATAATATTAACAATGTTGTAAGAATATGTACATACTTGAATGGGTTCACTAAAAGTAGCTTATATGCTTCTGCACAACAAAATTAAAATTTTTATGTATACAAATTATCACTGTAGAGTATTACCCTCCTAATATTATATTTTAAGCCTTTAATGATTAAGGTTGTATTCACTAGGTAATTTTTCTTCAACTCTTATGATAGAGAAATTTTTGGGGGGGTGGTAATACATAGGATTAAACTCAGGGCCTTGCCCTTGTGAGGCAAGCACAGCACTACTGAACTAAGTCCCTGGTCCCTTCACTATGATGCTATAACAAAATAATACAGAAATACAGACCTGAAAGAAATCCTTAGAGTGATCTATGTGGTCCTACTTTTGTCCCTTCCTGAAGAGCAGCTACAAGAAACAGGCCATAGCGGGCCAGGGATATAGCTCAGTGCTTCCGGAGCCTGTCTTGCAAGCGCAAGGGCCCGGGTTCGATTCCCCGGTAACCACATACAATACTGGGC
The DNA here is from genome assembly GCA_004026965.1 of Petromus typicus. Taxonomy (NCBI): domain Eukaryota; kingdom Metazoa; phylum Chordata; class Mammalia; order Rodentia; family Petromuridae; genus Petromus; species Petromus typicus. The sequence goes on from PVIR01011296.1 coordinate 11,295, forward strand.
ATGGAGACTCACCCTAGCAGCAATCAGTACCACATATCACAGTGCCGGGTGTGGTGGCTCACACCTGTAATCCCAGCACTCAGGAGGCAGAGGCAGGAGGATTGCTGTGATGTGAGTTTGAGGCTGAGCTGAGGGCCAGCCTGAACCACAAAGTGAGACCCTGTCTCAAAAAACCAAAAAAAGAAAGAAAGAAACAGGCCATAGTGATGTTGAGGAAATTTCATTGTTTCCACAATGTAATAATTCTATCACTGAAAACCACACAGATAAAATAGTAAAAGCATATTTTCATGGGAGCTGCATTTGGAAATTAATTGTTATACAGTAGATATTTTTATTTGTGTCCAGCAGTATATTTATCAGATATTTTTTAGCATGTAAAACCAATAGTGAAGTTTAAAACCATCATCAATTTGTAGTTAAAATCACTTAAAAGTTAAAAAGTATTTGTGGGCACTGTTGAAGTTTGACATGGGAATAATAAGGTTAATTTAAATCACTATTTCTATAGGAACAAATTTCTCTAGCTTTCTTTTGAAACCTAGTTTTAACCTGACCATAGAAATAGTCACGTAATTTACGGTAAAACCTCTAGGTGTGTTGAAGTGTGTTGAAGACTTCTTCCATATTCAGCTTAAAAGTTATTAGATCCTCTAAAGTTTTCAGTAGAATTCAAACAAATAAGCATGTATAGAACTAAAGGATAATAACCACAGTTTATAGCAGTTATTCCATATTTCAGGATTTTATCTAGTTTAAAGCCTCAAAAACTTTAAAGATAATTTATTCTTTATATTTTCCTGATGATAAAATGCATAATCAGGGAAATAATTTGATCATTCTCCATGAATCAGAAATTGTGACACTGTAATAAGATCCCAAGTAGTGCATTCCTCCAGCGATTGGTGAATGCTGCCTTATGTCTAATACCAAAATAGTTTCAGGATTATAAAGCTTCAGAAGACGTTTTCTGGTCATCAAGAAGTTACAACCATGTTTTATTCTAAATACAATACTCTACACTCAACGTCATACTGACAATATGAAGTACATTTGGCATGAGTCTTTGATAAATAATTAGAGGTCATTTTGTCCATCAAAAGAAAGCATAAATACTAACATTAAAGTGGAACTGAGAGTTAGATTTATGCACCATTGATGATCAGAAAATTCATAAGCAAAATGCTTATGAATTTATTATTTATAAATTATTATTTATTTTTATTTATAAAACAAATGTAACATGAAGGAAAACTGTAGCTATAACTATAATGTTTGCTTTCATTTTTAAATCTTTTGTGTCAAGTACAATGAATATTTTATAGAAGCATTTCTATAACAGATTTGATGAACAAAATTCAACATATTTAATATATATACAGAAATATTTGAAGTTAGATTTCAACAGACTTAATCATTATAAAATTTTGTAAAAGATATTTACAACAGAAACAGGTGAAATAAATGAAAATTTCCAGACACTGGAACTTAACAGTGGCTAAGCCATATTTCAAATGTAAAGTAATCAATAACTTGGGAATATCAATATAAATGTGTGGAATGCTTATAAGTGAAAGGGAAAATAAAAGCTACAACCAAATGGCCAAAGTACAGCACCAGTTAAACCAAAAGACTGAGTATCTATATGACCTGTAAGCCAAAAAAATGCTGAAGTTCATTGTAAATTGTTATTTAGAAATATTAGTGAGTTGTAAAAGGCCATTTGCCTTGATTATGATGCTAGTGAAAGGACAATTTTGAGTTATCATTATAGGTGAGCTTTCCTGGGAAATGATTAGGATTTTATCCTAAATACAGTAGCTCTTCTGAAGCTTTCTCTTTGTAGCTTTCATTACTGATATATTATGGTTTAGATCAGAATGCTCCCTCACAAAAAGTTTTATGTCCACAAGGCCATTTCTGGAGGCCATTCATTACATTATGAGGATGTTAACTTCCTCAGTGAATAAATTCATTGATAAATTCTTATCAGAAAGTGAAAAATGTTTGGAGGAAAGAGGAGCCCCCTTTGGAGTGCTGTAGTTTTTTTAAAAATTTTTTTAAAACAGCTACAGAAAATATATAAATGAATGGAAATAGCTATTTTCCAATAAAACTTTATTTATAAAATCAAGAGACATGATAGATTTAACACATGGATCAAAATTTGCCAACCTGGGCAAATGAAAAGCAGAATCATTAGAAATAGACTCCCATTAAAGACATACTGAAGAAGATCCAGTGAACAAACCCCAGGCAAGAGAATTCTGGGCATTATAGCATCCTGTGGGGAGCCAGCAGTGTGGCAAATGACTCACTTGAGAAGATACGCTAGCGAGAGAGATGTCTGCACCCAACAAGATGTATTCAAAGCTAAAATTCTGCATTTTAGACAGCAACTAGAAGCTTTTGTAAAAGGTGACATGCAGAAAACACAAATTTCACCTCAGATTTTAGGTAACTATCAGTTTGGAACCTCTAGACAGTTAAAACGTTTCCATAAAGTAAGATGAATAGGTAGAACTTAATTAAACTGCTATGGAATAAAAAAACACAATATATAGATTAAAATTTCCTGGTAGATCAAAATTTAATATTTATAGCCAAGTGTATTTTATGAAAACATTAGCAAACTCTAGAGACATTTAGCTATTGTTTTAGGACATATATTAACAAAAACTATATAAAATTTAAAATTTCTAAGAGATTCTAATACCTGAATGCTTACTTCTTTATTTAGTGAATATGAGTTGCTATAGGCCAAGGTTCTGTTCTTTCCATCAGTTTATCATTGATTGCTTTGTGTAGAAATAATAGAAACAGTTGATTAATTAAAAGGAAGTGAAATTTTCTGGAATTGTGAAAGCTAGATAATTTTAGATTATTCTTTGCTTAAAATTTGAAATCATAGTTTTCATCTTTAATTTCCCCATGGCCCTTGGAAAAGTGTCTATCGGTAGCAGGTACTCCAATCACATTTCTTTAATTGGTCTTTGCTAAGTTACAACATCATCAACAATAACAGAATCCAGATCATTACACTTGACCTCAGTGTCAGTTCTCAGAGATCCCAGGGGTTACTAGTTTTCTCAGTCAGCTTTTATATAAACAGATCTTACATGAAGATTGTAAAAATATTGAGTAGGTTGTCTTATTCAGTTGAACCTGGACCATTTTACAAATACAAGGCCTGAATAATGTTTTAAAAATTTTGATTTTCTCTAATATATATTTCCTTTGACAACAAAAGAATGGATCCTTTAGGAATGGATCCTGTCAAAAATAAGCCAAAATAAATTTCCTTTCACTTTTCTAATTCAAAATTATCTCATTATACTCTGAATCTTCTATGGTGCAGTTTCAGGATAATTATGTCACTAAATTCTACTCTTATAAAAAGTACAAATATCTGAGTAACAAAAATAATGTGAATGTCTTATATCAATGGTATTATATGTCAAGTATTCCAGTCAATCTTATCCAGTGCATGTTAAAGGAATTTCTCTCAAACTATGTTGTATACTCAACACTTTCACTTTTCATGTAAAATTCATTATCTCAGTTTTATCGTACTTCTCTTGTATCATCAATAATTCCATAAGGAAAATTTCAAATTTTTCATACATTTTATTCATCTGCATAGACTATCCTATGGGAAATAAATCATTCTTATTTATTCCATGAACCTAATAATCTCAATGTCTAAAGTGATAACTTCCATAGATCTATAGATGATAGAAATTGTTCTTACAGCAGTATTCAATTGAAATGCCAGTGTCAGCTCATTTTCTGGCTTACCTGTTTTTCAGTCAAAATGGCAAATACATAGGATGATTTGCAGTAGGGAATTGTCTTACACAATTTTGAGGAGGGGTCAAGTAAGTCCAAATCATGGCACAGGTTGTCAGAAAGGAAAGGTCATGCTTACACTGAAACACCAAGAGTATGATCAACACTGTTGTCTACATGCATGTGGAAGAAAGATCTAGAAGTAATGTGGACTGCTGACTTGACTGCTCTTGGTAGCCTCTGACATCTGGGAAGGACTGGGCCTCTATGGAAGGCTTTCCAACTGGTGTATCAGAATCACCCAGCATGCTCTTCCTTTTGCTTAACTTTAAGTCGAATGATTAGAGACTTAAGTATTTCTGAAACATTTATTCACTGCAGCCCCTGGATTCCAGTCGCAAGACTGTGAGGTTAGTGCACGTTCCAAGAGGGCTGCCTGCTTATCTGTCTGCAAACTCGCATGGTGTTCAAGTCTCTGTAGGCACGATGACCTCTTGGAGTCCTTCAAGAAACAACTGCAAGAGGGCTCAGCCTCACCGCACTGACATATAAAATAGTAGCACAGTGAGTCCTTTGGCATTACAAGTCTCAATGTAAGATGTAGAGAGCTTAGGCATGAACTAAAACTGGTGAAGATCTATTTGATTGAAGTAGAATTAACTCTTAATTTCTTTAGACTAAACATATTACCTTCTCACTAGAGAACAGGGATGAGAACACTCAAGATGTAGAATTATAAAGAATAGTGAAGTCAGAATAGCAAAATCTTAGCAAAAAGTAGGAAATGTGGGCTGGGGATTTAGCTCAATGGTTCTGGTGCTTGCCTTGCAAGCACAAGGGCCTGAGTTAAATCTCTGGTAACCACATACAACATTGCCAGGCATGGTGATTCACGTCCACCAGCAATCAGAACCACATACCATAATGTCAGGCCTGGTGGCTTATACCTGTAATCCCAATACTCAAGAGGAACACGCAAGAGGATTGCTGAGTTTGAGACCGAGTTTAGGAGCAGCCTGAACTACAAAGTGGACCCTGTCTCAAAGAAAAAGAAGATTGAGTTCAATCAATGGCCTAACATAAACACCATTTTAGAAATCCTATGAAACACCCTCCACATGGAGGAATCTCATATGAGACATTAAAAAATTGTAGTGTTTAATCTCAAGATTTTATATATATATAAAACAATAAATAGAATACATAAAAAATTCTAAGAGGATAGAAGCAAAAATATAACAAAGGTATAAAGGGAAAATAATGAAAGGAAGGAAAAGTCAAGGTAGCAGATATAAAGTGAGCAGAGAGATACGGAAATTTTATCCAGTTGTGACCTCTTGATCACATTAGGCTGCACAATACCAAGAAACACCCTTTGGTGAGCAAATGTGTCTCTACAGAAAGTTCTGTGAGCAACAATGAAAAACATACACATGGGCATAACCATACATGCATGTGTGGCCAGTTATTCAAAAGAGTCAGATAAAATAATGAGCATGCGCATGCACCCGCGCGCGTGCGCGCGCGCGCGCGCACACACACACACACACACACACACACACACACACACACACACACCGGTCTTTGGAAGACAGGCGGCAACCTCAAGGTCCCAGAATAGATTCAGCCACAAGATCTGCCATTTGCCTGCCTGCTGCACCATTGTCTTCTTCCTGTCCCCTCTGTTCATGGTCCTGCCCCAGTTCTGCCCGCTTGGCACCCTCAGTGGTGCCTGTGGCCAGGCAGGTGGGGGTAACTCTTCTCTGTGCGAGTGAGAGCTGGAAGCCTGGTCTAGGATCTCTGAGTGTCCTTTGTCTCCTGTATTACAGCCAGCACGAGGTTGCAAGGGTCTCCCTGTCTCAGATATCCCAGTGCTTCCTGCCAGCTGTGTCATAAGGACTTTTCTCTTTGTTCTTCTTTGTCCCTCAGACTTACCAGCTCCGACACAGTCACTGCCCCTGCATGTCCTTCCCACCCTGATCTGAGCAATTTCTCTCTTGCTTGTACCTTGGCCCCTGGGCTGTGCCTCCCCATAGAAGTAGAGTTAGAACAGATGGTCACCAGGGGGTGTCTGGTGAGCTGAGCAACTCTCCACAGCCTGGCAGCCTTGCACTTGCTTCTTCCCTCAGGGGTATTTGAATTTTTTCCAAGAAGACATGTTCACTGGACCTCAGCTGTGAGCAGTGCTAGTGCCGAGAGGCAGCCCTCTTACCGGATTTCAGGTGTGAGGGGTTATTTCTCCTGTAGACTGCCCTCCTGTTGTTTTGTTCACACTCTGTGGATCCCAGTGACATCGTTCACATGTGTTATGAGTTCTGCTGCTTCTGACACACCACAGTGGCCAGAGTAGATCTCACAATTTTCTATTGTAAGTTCGAAGCTCGAGTTCCAAAACAAAGGAGAATATGCAAATGGTTTGTTATCAAAAGTTCTCTGATCACATAAATATTATCTGGGTGTTGGTTAAAAAAAAAAAGTAGATCACAGATGAGATCCTGTTAGAGAACCCTCTCCCCAAGGGACTAAAACAGCCTAAGTAAAGTAACAGCAACTGGGAGTGTAATTTTGACAGACAATTCCCACAATGACGTGGGAGAGGCCAGGACTTTCTGTTCAGCAGAATCAAAACTGTGAGCCCTGTGTGATCCACTAATAGCATGTCTCTCCCCCTTCTATGGGGAGGCACAGCCCAGGGACCAAGGTACATACAAGAGAGAAATAGCTCAGATCAATGTGGGAAGAGCATGCAGGGCCCAGTGACTGTGTCGGAGCTGGTGAGTCTGAGGGACAAAGAAGAACAAAGAGAAAAGTCTTTATGATGCACCTGGTGGGAAGCATGGTGATCTGGGAATTATTTCTACCTCTCAGAAACGAACACCTCTTAACACTGTGTCTTCATCAAAGATGACACAAACACAATGAATAACTGTTGCCTTTACTTCAACCCCTGTTGGGAATCACCAGGACAATGGGATAATGTTGTATAGCCTAAAATACTTTGATGTCATAAACTTGATATTGGCTCAAATATAAAATTCTCAAAACACTTGAATCCCAAATTTTCATCATGTCTCAGATTCATGGAAACTTCACTTTCCTCACTAAAAATCCTCACTAAAAGCAGGAGTTCAGATACCAAGAGATTTATTTTCTCTAAAACATCTCCATGAGAATCCCACATTTTCACATAGAACACGAACTAATCAACAATCAGAACACTTTAAAATGGTAAGACACAATCTATTAAGAATTTATTACTAATTATTTAATGAAATAATACATTACAATAAGAAAGATCAAGTAAATTATCAATTAAGTATCACTGTAAGAAATAGATTGATAGAGAAAAATTTATCTCCGTAGGTCAGTTTCTCTTCTAAAAATTATATTGGTTAATATTTGTTGGGAAACCTTATACAAACACTATTTTCTTAATAATTCTGCTGCATAAGAAATCTAGAGCATAACAGAGCTACTGTATCTATCAAAACTAAAAATATTACTTCCCCTTCCTTGGATTTTTATCTTGCCAACAAGTAAAATTATTCTAAGTCCACATGCACAAATCATGTGAGTATAGCATTTGGTAAGACAGACACAGAAAAATCCTTAACTATCTCTTTTCTGTCTTGTACAGGAAATGAAATAGAAACTTTTGGTGTAAAACACATCAGTCTAGAATTTTTGTCATGAACAATACAAATGTTCCTGGAAGCAGGAAAGACAGAGACTTCCTGGAGCTTCCCAGGCTATTCTCTAGGCTCTGCCTGTTCACACTGTGGAAGAGAGACACCTGACATTCTTGGTTTCCTCATGAGTCATCATCCCCTTGGCTGCTGCAAGATTCCTCATGCTCCACTATGGCGGTTTTGATTCCACCGGGGTACTGAGGAGGATCGTGAGGAGGACCGGGCACCAGTAGGTATTGTAGATTCTAAACATTGCAATGGCTCCTGGGAAAAATAACGGCTACTGTCTTTTCCAATATCTGAATAAACTGTAACATAGTTTTTGGAAAGTTCACAGGGAAGTAGAATATGAGATACCAAAAGTTTTGTTTTCACATTCGGTTCTGACAATTGTACTTGGAGAGAGCAGTCACATGATATTACTACAAACTTCAGAACTTCAGAGACAAAATGTATAGTCTATTAGACATTATACAATTATGCATAAACCTAGACCAAAAAATGCCACGTCTAGGACTTTAACCTGAGGTAAAAGTAAGGGAATATTTTTTCTCTGTAGAAAGCCAGATAGGACTATTGTAGGGTCTCGGGCTCAGTTTTCTAATTCCACTATTGCAATCTATAAAATGCCTTAGATAAAATATAAACAAGTGAATGCAGTTGTGTTCTGATGAAATGCTGTTTGCAAAAACAGGCGGCAAGCCATGATTTGCTGACCTCTATCCTAAGGGAGTAAATGGAGCCAGCTACATTTATTATGCAGAATTTCTCAAAGTATATTCTATGTAAACACCATAGCCAGACATAGCTAAAATGCCCAAGAGTAATTATTGCAAATCCACATCCAGTAGTATTGTATTAGTCAGTTTCAATTTTACAATGGTAAGAAAATAGATTAAATTATAAAATTACACGTCTAGTGTGATCCCAGTGCAGATCATTATAGAAAATACACAAAATACAGATAATGGATAGTTTTTCATTACCATTTTCCATTTTACAGCAAATTTTTATAATTAGCAAATATTACCTGTGTAGTCAGATACATATGCCTAATTAAACTTAAATCTAGCACATATTTACAAAATGTAAATAATCTACATATTGCTATAGTTGTATGTAACTGAGAAAAAATCATTTGAGGTGGGGATTTGCTAAGATATTTGAAAACAAACAACTAAATATAAGAAACAAATTAATTTGTCTTAATGTGTGAAAATTAATATCTTTCCAATTTTAATCCATAAACTCATGTAACACCAATTAAAATTTTATCTATTTTTCTTAAAAAAACTAGAAACAGCTATAAAAAAGAGAGAACAAGATTGTTTTATGAGACATTACAAATTATTATAATCAAGAATGGGCGATACAGACACCTGGATACACTATTTTTAGGAACAGATTCAGGCTCCTTGGAAAATCTGTCCTCTAACTGGAATCTGATGATGAATGTCTATGTTGAACTTTATCTGAAGCATATGAAAGCTGAACCAGAAAACAGGAATGGGCAAGAATGCCTCTACTCCACCATTTCATCACCTGCATTACATTTTTGTACACCAGGAACTACTTAACTGTAATTTGTGCCCTGGTACGTCTGCACACAAAACCCTCTGAATCCTTCCTCCAACTCCCTGAACTGCTTACCTGTTCTGTAAATTCTGAGGCCAACATCTGTCCACATTAATTGATTTTTCACCAATTATAGTGTCTGGGTAAAAATTATATCAATTTTTCAGTTCATTTTATTCTTCATAAAGCACAAGTAGTAACACAAGTAGTAGAACACAAGTTGAATGAACTATTCAATATACAGGCTTTGAAAAATCAATTACGGGCTTTGGGTTGAAAACAAAGTATCCCTTCAATCACAATGAAAACAAATTTCTTTAACACTATATACATAAAGCTAAAGTTCACGTTAATTTTTTTTGGAGAAAATATAGAAAAATATATTTAATGCCTTGAGACATGTGATTTATATCTATAAACTGGAAAACTACAAACCAAAAAAGAAAAAAAAAGTATTAAATTGAAATATGTGAAAATTGAAAGTAGTGTACTTCAAAAGACACTGAAAAAAAAGTGAATGTGGAGTGCACAATGGAGTTTGTTAGACGGTTTTCTGTAGTCATTTTATGTCAGAGTTATTTCAAATACAAAAATGAAGTTTGAGATTTCAGTGTTGGCAACCTCGCTCTGATGGGAATATTCAATTCACTTTGTGTTACTCTCTCCAGGTTGTTGAGGAAACAAGTTTCAGCTGGAGACTGAGAGTGAGGTCACAGGGTCACCACGCAGACTCCCAGCAGGTTTCAAGGAACACTTCCACTTTTATTACGCAATGCACACACTTACAGAACAAAGGGAGGGGGGTAACCATACGGGTCGGTTGTGGATTGGTTGAAGTATGCAGATAGGAGGGTGGTGGTACGGGTCTGCTATGGATTGGTTGCGTGGTTCTGGCCGAAGGAGGAGTCAGGACCAAGCTGGCAGGGCTGACCTCCTGATGGTTTTAGGCTGGTTTCTACACACAGAGGCTGGCGTGCTCGCACCTCTAGTATTCTCTCTGTGTGCTAGGAGACACATGTGCAGAGTGCTTGACCCAGCTAAGCCTGGATTTTGCCTTCAACTCGGAGCTCTCAGAGGTAGTCCGCTCTGACCCATTTTAAACTGGGTCCATGTTTAAAATTAAAATCTGCATATTCTAATAACTTTAAATCTTTTTTAAATAATCATGAGAGAAAATAATCTTAATCCCGCCCCCATGCCTGCTGCTGACTTATTTTCTCAGTTTGGATGCTCTGAGCCTTAGGTCTTTGGGAGCCCTGTCTAAGCACTAGCGGTGCAAAGTCCCTGATATTCCCTGGGATATCTCTGCTTTTTACTGGGCATTTCTGTCCCAAGATGACACACAGCATGAACATCCAGGTTCTTGTAAAGTTTCCTCTTCCAGATGTTGAAGTAATGTATACGGGAAGGGCATAAAAGCGGTAAGTTCCATCTTTGGAAAAACTGAAAAAAATAGAAAATAGAGTGGGCTTCTCACCAAGCAAAGGAATGCAGTGGTGTGGGAAAGAGAATAATAAAATAGCCCTGGATGTATGTATCACTCTCTGCCCAAGAATACAAAGGGATTTCTCCTTCAATTATTCCATGAATGGCATAATTATTTCATTATTTGATTTGTAGCCAGGGCAAAAAGTAGTTAAGAGTTTGGAAATTGCTCCATTGCCAGTTACAAAAGTTGTCTGTCTTGTTTACTGAAAATTGTTATTTCTCTCTGGGAATATTTTCCTTCTTCCTGAAAGGAGCAGTTTGGGGGATCCAGCCTCTTAAATCACGAGGATGTTAGGTAAGTGAGGAAAGGACCAGCAGGTCACATGCTGCTAGTAGGGGAGGTAGCAGCAAAGTGAGAGGCCAGAACAGAGCAGAGTGGGATGGTAATGTTCCCAAGGTCTGCTGGGAAATAGCAGATAGCAAGGCTGTGGTCAAGGAGTCCAGGTTTTCACAGAGAAGACCATAAGAACACCAGATATGATAACTAGGATACTCAAAACATGCCATTGTGTGGTGAGGGTACCTTCTCACATTCAGTTGTGTCTGGTGCTTTGTGAATGTTCAACAAAAGTGATTTCATTCAATTTTTAAGTTTTATTTTAAGGGCAAAGCAAACAAGGAACAGGAATATGGGTGAGGGAAGGTTGAGACTTTAGGGTTCGAGTGTGTGGTAGTCTTCTGGAGTACAGCTCAAGCCAAGTGTGGTGGGATATAGCAATGCTCTGAGGCTGAGGCAAGAGGTAGTCTATGAGTTCAAAACCAGCCTAATCCACCTAGTGGGTCCCTGTCTCAGAAGAAAAAAATTAAAAGGCAGACCTCAGATTCCTTTGCTATCTCTTACAAAATGTCACACTTCACTTACATATTATTATTTTTTAAACATAATTTAATATTAAATGTATATCATTTAGGTAAAAGGAGAATGGAGCAAGTGAGTCCTGGGCTCATTAATAAGAATCAAGAGTTTCACACAAATTTTACTTTATTTTTCCTTCCTAAACCTTGTGTCCTGTGTTTTTAGATATGTTTGAGAATTGTTTGGATTTTGCTATTTATAAAATGCTAAACAAAGAAAAGGTTTAAAATGTTCTGGAGGAGAAAAAGCATTATGTGAAGTTTTTTAGTCGGTGTGCAAACTTGGCTGTCATTCGTCATTGCCAAGTTTCCCACAAAGTGGCCAATTTCCTTCATTTATGAAGAATATAGACTGGTAATCAACTTAATTTTAACAACTGGATGATCTTTCAGAGACTTCAACTATGATTACTTCTTCCTCAAAAATTTACACTGAATGAGAATGACACCATAATTCCTGAAAGTATAAAAAGTAATAGACTCAAAGAAAAGAGATGACTCTCTAGAGATTATCTATTAAAGATCTATAAACATTTTTTATAGAAAATGAACCATTTAAAAATCAGCCTTGGTGAAAACTTTCTTAACATCCTTCATATCTTTGTAAGATTTTTAAATGAAACCGCTTTCATAAAATTCAAGTATTATCTCTGACACATTTCCATGATATAATAGAGAATTAAAAGAGCCTCTGATTTATAGTGTGATGTTTAGCAAACTTGATCAAATTTAAGTAATGATTCCTAACTAATATCATTGAACTCTTCACTCACTTAGATATAAAATAGTAAATTGAAAATAAAATTAACAGCAGTCAAATGCAATAAATATCAAGCAAGTGGAAAGCAAAGCATTAAAGTTTTTTTTTAAAATTTTCTTTCTTTTTCTAGATAGGAACTATTCTTTGAAGTATATTTCCTCTTGAACTTTTTTTACAATCAAAATTTATTACATAGTCCTTTGTGTATAGCTCTAAAAAGAATAATGCAAGATGAACCTGATTCTTTACTTTAATTCAAACTATTTTCCTATTTATTCCTATGATGATAGAAAAGCACTATCAACAAAACTTAAATAAACTGAAACATTGGTTTTGTACTTATATTTTTAAATGCTTACATACTGTGTGATTCAATGCTGAAAGGTGGTTAACAAAGAATATAATTGGTCATATTATTTTGAATTGGGTAACAATATCCAACTGTAAGCAATAATATTCATTAAAATTGCATACATGAATATCTGCTACATAATTTTTCTAGTAGAACATAATCTTTTCATTGGATGTATTACTATATAACACATACTTTATAAACAAAATTTCTGTTTTATTTAAGTAAAATGAGATAATTTTGTTCTCAAATATTTTATAAATTCACATTTTATTTCATAGTAAAGATATGGTTATGTGCACATGTTACACAGAATATCAGTTTCTAATGAAATTTGCACAATTATTTACATTTTATGATCAAAAACATGGTGAATGTGTAATTTAAAAAATAATTAGTGCAATAAAAATTCATTGTCTTTAATTCCTTTCAAAAGATTTCTCCTTGATTCAAATATACTTTTCCTCTCATTACTGCTATATTGTGAAGCATCTGTTCAAGTTAATTTTTTAATAAATTGAGTTTATTTATACATTTTAGGAATACATTTATGATTGTTTTCATATTGAGAATTTGTACCTATACATGATATAACTTTATTCTTATTTTTCTCACTCCCTTCCCCTTCCCTATCCTCTTCACCCCATTATAGTCTATGTTTCTATTTCTCCTGTTACCATCAGTTTTTTCTTTCCTTGCTTTACTTTCTCCTGACCCCGTAGTTCTCCTTACCACAGAGACGTATGTCCACCCATGTTTATAGCAGTTTAGTTTATAATAACTAAATCTTGGAAATATTCCAAATGCCCATCAATTGGGAACTGGATGAAGATGGATTTTTAAATGAAGTATTACTCAGCCACAAAGAATGATAAATTAGGAACATTTATGGCTAACTGGATGTAGTTTGAGGCCAGGCTCATAAAATAAATAGGACATAGATGTGTAAATACTGAAGTTTCTCTAGGTTGAGTAAATAAAGTCTGGAATGCACAGCAGGTTTTGTGAAATAGAAATTATTTTCATTTTTGAAAGCCACAGAACAGCTGTAGTCAACCCCAATGGTGTGTCCAGTTCCTAGTGTGCCACTTTCCCAGTTTTGGAAAGTGTGTTAAACTATGACACTCACAAGATACTCTGTTGTTTAGGACTCATCCCATCTCTCCTCCGTGGCTGACATGCTCCTCACCCACAGGTCTGCATTATGTCTGATGCTGACGATTGAGTGGGAACAGCCTGGCCCCGCTGGTGACTTCTCCTGTTGGCTGCGCTCTCCTTTATGTGCGGGGCTTTGGTTTTTCTTCATATGACCAGCTGATTCACCTGATTTCTAATCTCCCAGAGTCTGTCTCCACCTGTCCTCTCGCCCCAGGGTGATAAACTGCACGTGTTGGCACATTGTCTCCCTGAGGGGAAGTGGGAACCAATAACTGCTTATCATTTGGTTTTAAAAGTTCCAGAGCATGACTTTCTATGCTGTGTTGGCAACATAGAATCATGATAATGGGAAAATAAAAACAGGATTTAAAAAAAATTCCAATTCCTGGTGACAAGAGCAGAAAGATTGGCAAAGAAAGGTGGCCAAAGGGTAGCCACATGCAGTGGAGGCCGTTGTTAACAATTCACCACAGGTTCAAAAACTGTCATATATTTTAACAGTAAGAGTAATTTTTAGAGAAGTAACTTATAAGTTATATATTTGCCTATTTCTCTGTTCCATACTGTTATTCTTTCAGGGTGTTAACTTGATTAGATATGTTTTCTTATATCACTATTTTCAAAATCCCACATAAAGTCTGAGAAACTAATATTCTAATCTTTAAAGTTGTAACAGTGGAAATATTACCACATGGGAATATAGTTTTGTTAACAACATATATCATAAAAAAATTCAGAAAGATCCAGAACCATTTTTGTTTTGTTTTTGTTTTTATCTTTGTTGTTACTAGTGAGCATAGAATGAGTATAGATTTAGTGTATATTTCTTCTCATCTTCATCCAGGGCTACTGTTTTCCTGGATTTTTCTTTTCTTTTACAGCTTAGTGTATTGATTATCCTAAAACTGTATTATAACTCAGTTCAAAAATAATAATGATTTACTCAAACATTTATTTATTCATTTCACAAAAACTGGTCGTACTAAAAGTAGGTAGTAAAAGTAATTCAAGAAAGCATAATCTTTCATTCAAAAGAGCCTGTACAGAAAAGTGACACAAGACATGAATTATGATAAAGCATGATTACCACAGACAATAGTTAGAATAAAAGTACTGAGAAAAATAAGGCAGAGAAACTTGGTGCAGTGGATTTGGACAATGCCAGAAGCATCACTTGAAACTCTATACATCAAAGAATCTATAGATATAACCTGTTCTTTCTTCTTAGCAACTTGATAGGAACATGATTATATCAGGCCCTGGAGAAATTCCATGAATTATGTCCTGAACATAAACAATCTCAGTTAGGTTAAAGAAAATCAAAGGAAAATGACTAAGTAATAGCCAGTCATTTAAAATTTGTTTATAATACAGGTACAAATATTTATAGACAATTTTTAAATTGTTAACATTTGGATTATTTCTAAGTTACTAGCATAACTATAGTCAAACATTGTACACCTAAGTTAATGGCGTAAGAGAGACTTCTGTTAGCCCTTAAGTTTAATGTTTGGATCTGTATCCTGAGACCCTTAGAAATGATACTTTCAGGAAAGTTAGTTACGTAAGACAAAGGAAAAGATGGACTTTAGTGGTCAAAAAATACCTCCTCTTCCCATGCTAGGGCACAGTTCTGATGTTTCCTGTGCCTTTATCGAGCTTCTCTGCTACTAGATGGCGACAGATGATGATCTTGTGTGTCTTCATGAATCTTGGCTGGAAATTTGTTGGCACACTTCTTTTCTACAGGAGCACAGTTAAATCAAATAGCCTTGCAGAACCTCTTCTGCCACTAAAAGTCCCTTAGGCTATGCTCTTTCTGCTAATTCTCGAATGCTCCCAGAGGGCCAAAGAAAATTCATCCTGCTTCCTCACACCTCTGGAATATTTCATGCTCTCTATCAGGGCCTGTGCCTGCACACGACCATGACCAGTTCCAGTGTACTCCCGCCATTAAAATCCAGTGCTGGACTTTGAAAGGTGCATTGCTCACTAGATGACCACAAAGCAGTGGTGCATGGACCCCATGATTTGGGAGTCTACAAGTCCTAGGAAGAGGAATTCTATCCCACTGGAGATGAAACTCCAAGATGGCTACTGAATTTATTTTCAGAGGAACATGATAGTGGTGCACGATATTATTCCTTTCTTGTACCAAGAAATTTTTAGACTGTAAATAACCACCATGCCTCTACACTAGGTGCTTAGGCTAACATCAGAGTAAATAGTAGTGTTTCTAGACAGCACATACTTCACATTCAGTGATCTTTTTCTGTGTTACCCCTGCCATCTTTGTATTAGACCCAGAAGTTAAACATCTGGGACACCTCCTGAAACCCTGTAGTACAAACCAATAAAGGTAGAATTTCTTAACTTTCTAAGAAGGGAAGAAATGATTTTCAGTAAGAGAGAGCACAGCTAAGTCTAAAGTAGAGAAGGGAAAGCAGAAATCATTGGAAAATGCTTTACAATATCAGTCTTATCCAGACAGTCTCCATGCAAAATGAGCCTAGTCGACAATATCTGCATATATTGGATGAAAGAATAAGAAATCATGTATAACCCCCGAGAACTTAATGGTGCCCTTCATCAAAATGGACAGGAAGAAGTGAAGCATGTTGGGGGCAATATGATGAGGTAAGCCACATCTCAAATTACTTTTTAAATAAGAATAATAGTTCAGGAGTTTGAGATTCTTCTCATACTGGGAGTCTTCTCAGCCTGGGAGTCCCACAAATAAATCATTCAAAAGTCATCTCTAAGGACAAGAAACATCAGTTCCTAGGACTTCCAGGCTTTCTATGGTCAGCACCGCTGCAGCATACATTTTGGCTTTCATTTTTTTGTGTTTTATTTTTCTTTTGAAATTCTGAGGTGAAACTCAATCATAGAGCATTCTCAGGGTTTCCAGCAAATGTGGAAATGACAGCATATTTCCATGATCTGTTCTCCTTCTGTCCGTCAGTCATAATTAGCAAGCTGGCTATTTCTATGGTTGCCCTAAAAAAAAAAAAAAAAAAAAAAAAAAAAAAAAAAAAAAAAAAAAAAAAAAAAAAAAAGCAAAAACAGTATCTTCTCTATAATTACTTACTGTCCAGGCGATGAGACTAAGGTGCACCTTATTCTGCATTTATCTTCCTTCAAATGAACCTGGGCAATGTCCTTCGTCTCTTCTGCGTCACACTCTGTCCCTCACCACCCTATGAACAGCCAGCCTTCTTCGATGACCCGGATGTTGAGGGGAGGATGAACATGACACAGCATGAGGAATCCCCATGTTCTGAGGACACTGCGGGGCGCTGCTACTACCTCGGCTCTAGACAATCTGCTCACCTTGTCGGGGTGAGGGACATGGCTGACTTTCTTCAGTGGGCTACTCTTTTCTGAACCCTGTTTATCAAAGTCAAAACGAATCCTAAATGATAAATGAATTTACTCTTTTATTTTTCCCCCAGGGTATATTAGACCCAAGACAGAAACACTTAGCTGAAAGTCAGGTCAGTAAGTGTTCAAAATTAGCAAAATATGCCCTTTGCATCACCATTCTTCCCTTGCAGAGATATATCATTAAGTACTTTTCTTTGGTGAATTACTTCCTTCATCTTTTGTTCATTATATGAAATCCATATAATGAAGCCATCTCCATATAATGAAACCTTCTCTCTGTTACTGATATTTGCCTGATCAGGACTTAGATCTCGAGATATTTCCTACTTTAATGTTTTTGCTCAAATTACCTCAAACTAAGTACATTTGACATATTTTGCTATTTTATTGGTGAAAGTTTCATCGTGCTCCCAACCCTGGAATGCAGACAACCAGAGTTCTACTTGTTCCTTTCAGTGCTCTGAAACAATTGATAATCTACTGCTCTCCTTTCTCTGTCTCCTTGAAAGCTTTGTACAACATGTTAAGTGACTCAGAGGTCTTTCTTCTTAGCTCCGTATACTTAATAGGTAAATTATTAGCAATTCAAACTCCTCCTTTATTCTTTCTGAAAATGAAATGGATATATTGATGAAAAAATTGAATTAGCTGAATTCTTACTATAATCACTGCACTATTTATACTAATTCAAAATAGTAACAAATTTTCTGTGCCACCTTGAATTCTTTTTTTTTTTTTTTTTGAGACAGAGTCTCGCTTTGTAGTTCAGGCTGGCCCTGAGCTCAGCCTCAAACTCACATCAGAGCAATCCTCCTGCCTCTGCCTCCCGAGTGCTGGGATTACAGGCGTGAGCCACCACGCCCGGCACTGTGGTATGTGATATGTGGTACTGGTTGCTGCTGGGGTGAGTCTCCGTGCCCAGTATTGTTATGTGGTTACCGGGGAATCGAACCTGGGTCCTTGCACTTGCAAGATGCGCCAGAACCACTGAGGTATATCCCTGGCCCGCCACCTTGAATTCTTAAAACAGTAATAAAATCTGCTATTTTCTCCTCTGTAACGAACACATTCATTCACTTGTTTGACAAATATTTCTGAATTATTTTTATATTAGCTATTGGAAATAACAAACAAGACAAGCCTGTAGTGTCACTGTCTTCTCATTTTTTATTTGCACACAAATCCCCCCCCAATAATTCAGACAAATCATTGGCTTTATATTCTTTCAGATGTTTTTTGCTGTTCTTATACCTCCTTTTGTAAGTTTCATGGCCATCCTGTAAGTAAGCAACGTATAATTTCTTTGTTTTAATACATTTTTTCTAGGAAAATAAATCTGACTAATGCTGGAAAGATTCATTGGATGTAATGTAACTGATACTTTGCATTATATCCTCTAAATAAGAGAAAAGAAGAAGTGTGTAGTGATGACATAAATGTAGGCATTTTAATATTCATTTTCCAAACAATGAGATTCCAGATGAAAAATTAGATTGACTTCTTAATATTTTATCTCTTTTTTTTTTTCCCCTGGGGGAGAACTGACTTTGGAAGCTTTGTTTTCATCTTCTTTTTTCTTTTACTCTGAAGCACAATTTGTGCGTGAGAGGAAAGGTGTTTCAAAATCTGGAGCAACAACTTTCTGTGATTCAGCCCAGGGAGAGAGCGCCGTGCATCAGGACGTGGACCTCACACATCTTTGGCGCATACTTATATGGTGTCCCGCTCTTCTCCAGCCCTCTTCTTACCCACCTTCTCACACCTTTCATTTATAACTCCCCACCATAAAACGGCTCATCTCTTCCTGCCAGAGTTCTGCCCTGGCCTAGATAAAGAAACTTTATTTTCTCTGAGTTGATGCAAAATACATGGTTTTTTTGGCTGCTAAAACTTCATTTTTGTTATGTTTTCTGCCTCACCTAATGGAAGAAGGAAGTAAAATATGAAAAAATTGGTTAGTTCCCTGGAAATGGTGCTGGAAGAGAAATAAGAAGGAGTCTCAAAGGGAATCAGCAGATTTGTACACTAAACATTTTCTTCGCTGAGATGATGAAGTCCATTTATTAAAAATCTGCAGCCATCACATCATGCTGTATAAATCAACATAATGTGATGTGATCTGACATCGTTTAAAAAGTGTCTTTTCCACTTCTGTGCAGACCATATGTTCAAATTATTAAAAATACCCACATTTTCTTTTAAGAAACTAAAACTTATCCTGAACTCTCTTATCTTTTGCATTGTTTGGGAAATAGAAATGTTTTCTTCTCTTAGCCCTTCATTTTTGAGTACGTTACCGATTATATTTTAATCTTTTATTAGAGAACTTTTACAAAAGAAAGCCGGAAAAGAAAACTGTCAGTAAATAACTTTTCCTGTATAATGAATAAATATCTTATTTAGAAAATCATAAATTTATTTTATCATCAGATGATGCAGATAGGAGGCTTTTGATTACTGGCTTTATATTGAACTTTGAATATCCACATGTGAGTCACTGAATATCTGAATGTGAATACTTGTTCTCTGTCACTAATTCTGACCTGAATTTTGTTTACTGAGCAATGTCTTAAAAAGCTGCCCACCCATGGGTGAATAGAAGCTAAGTTCTCTTTTAAGAAAAAATGATTCCATGAACTTACTGGAAAACAGCCAAGTTGACAAGTTTAAAAAAAAAAAAAAAAAAAAAAAAAAACACTCACACAAACCCTGGAACATCTTGCCTGGGTTGATGACATGACAGCATTGTAGTTTCCTACCAGCTGGGAGCTGGCTGGAGTTCAGAAATGGACTCAAGACAGTAGAAACAGAATGCGAGAGGAGGCGGTTCTCCACGAGGGCGGCTGCTCTGTGAAAACCAGCGAGAAGACCATTTGCTACGCCAGCTTTCCCTCACGCTGCCCTTAGCTCATTTCTTGTCGGCACCAGAAAAATGTGACATAAGGGGATACAATCGCCTGTGCAGTGACAGTGCGCAATCTGCTCAAGCTGCCGCTGCCTTCCCCAGGCTTGCTTCCCACCTTGCTCTGGATCCCCCCTGAGCTGATGCAAGCATGGAATTCCTGCGGACTTTCAAGGGGCTGCGTCCTTCCAATAGACTGAGGGGCGGAAGGCAGAGGGAGGGGAGGGGCGGAAGGCAGAGGGAGGGGAGGGGCAGAAGGCAGAGGAAGGGGCACATGCCGGCCACCGCCAGGGGCTCCGCTTGCCATCACGTTGCTTATAACAAAGGCCAATGGGATGTTAGGGAAAGTGCCAAACTATTCAATAAGAAATTACCTCTACAGAGTTTATGAGAGCTCAATTTTGCCTCTTTGGCCTCAGCATTTCTGTTTCTTCCTCCTTTTTCAAGCTGACCCAAGAATGCTGAAAAAGCAGAGAATGGCCATGCATGTAGTATTATCAGTCCAGCCAGGATCACGAAGCTCTCGGAATCTTGCAAGATAGTCCTTTCCCACCAGACTTGCAGTTGCATTTTGCAAACACCAGAATTTCCATAGTTTTGATGAGGTTGGAGTAAGCATCTTCCAAACTTCAATATTTATCTGGACCCATGTGAGTGTTGCATTTTTTTTCCTAATTCACCCAGCACTAATTACCTTAATGTTTTGAGATAACAAATACTGATCTGTAATCATTACTGGGGAAAAGAAAGTCTGACGTTCCCATAAAAAATAGCTTTTTATTAATATATCCTTGAGGATCTTGAAATATTGGATACTGTTGTGTCAGCAAATCTGGTATCCTGTTTGGGCAGAGAAATGAGCTATTTGGCATTACTGATACAGCAGGGAATATCTGAGGTCCGCTGATGAGGGGAAAGTATAACTGCAATGAAAATTTAAGGGTAGTTTTTCCCTCTTCTCCTTCTCTTAATTTATATTGCAGCATCTCCAGCTATTATGAAAGTGAAATAGCATAAATTTCTTAATAGCTAAATGAGGCTTGAAAAGACCTACAAATTTTAAAGGGAAAATTAACTATCTCCCAGTATTCTTTTAGAAATGACAACTCTTTATCTAGCAATAATAATAAAAACTGGAAAAGTTTATGCTTTAATTTAACAGCTAAGCATTCCTTTAAAAATTTACTGTTAATCCTTTATGCTTGGTCAACCATGGAAGAAAATGTTGAAAATCTCGATAGCTCTTACACTAGTTTGTGTTTGGCATTCAGTATGCTATTATATCTATTAGAATATACAAATTAAAGTATATAAGGCAAAGTAAGTTATCATTGGCTTAACTATGAAACAAAAATCTCTCCCACATTTTACTGTTATTACTCTTCAAAAGAGCATCTATTGGTGTCTGCACAAACGACTGATTCAGTCAACCTGCAATTTGTATCTTCTTTTCAGAGTGGATTTCCTTATGGAAATTCAATATCCCAATTACCTGTTTTTTTCTGTACTTCATGTAGCTTATTTTTCCTTTGCTATCTTGGCCCATGACTAGACTTCACTAGAAACTCATTTAGCTTCTTATGCTGTGAGGACTCAGACACATACTCATAAAGACAGCATTCATGAATACAACGGCAACATCAGTGAGAGGCGGCTTACTATGGCCTATTGACTGCTTGTTGAACGTAACTCACTGTGCTCAATACTACATCTACATGGTCTGATTTAATTTCGGTAATAATACTATAAAACATACTTATTATTTGAAGTATGAATAGACTGAGGCTCAAAAAGATGACATGTATCCAACAACACAACAAATAACTTGAAAGTGTATCTTGCTTAGCTTAACTGTGAAGCTTAATTTGAAAATCTTATACAAATTTCCTCAGCATATACCTACTCATACACTGACCTACTTCCTGTCTGAATAGTACAATCATGTTGCCATGTTAATGTGAAAGGTACAAACCTGACAGAGTCTAGCATTCGTACAATCTCATGTGTTCCTTATAACAGCCATTCTGACTGTGAAGACAGAATCTTAGCTGTGGGGTTGGCACTTCCGGAACGGGCATGAGTGATGAACATTTCTGTGTGCTAATTGCCCACTTATTTGCATTTATTCTTTTGAGACATTTGTATTCAATTAATTTGTCCTTTTTTGATTAGGTTGTTTGGTTTGAGGGGATTAATTTCCTTTTCTGCTCTTCATGTATCCATTATTAGTCCTTTATCAGAAGAACGGCTGCAAATTTTTTCTCATTCAGCAGGTTGGTTATTCTCTTTGTTGTTACCTTTGCTCTTCAGAAACCTTTTAACTTTTCATAGCACCATTTGTTCAATTTTGATATTATTTCCTGTTCTACTAAAATTCTCTCAGAAAGTCCTTACCTGTGTGTCTCTAGGGCTTCGAATGTCTTTTCGTACATTTATTCCAGTATTTTACAGTTTTGTAAAGTTTTTGTTTTGCTTTTATTTCCAGCTAATGGACCCATTTTAATTTGGTTGTTATAGGGTGAGACATAAAAATCCAGATTCAGTCTTCTTTATATGAATAACCACCTCTCCCAGCACTGTTTATTAAAAAGGGCAAGACTTCTACGACACATATTTTTTCTCCTTCATCAAGAATCAGCTGGTGAAGACACATGAGGTTATCTGTATGTCTTCTGTTCTATTTCCTTGGCCTGCATAGTTGTTTTTCTGCCCTACCGTGCTGCTTCTCTTAGCAAGGCTTTGTTGTACAACTCAAAATCAGCAATTGTGCTCTGATCCTTATAATTTCTTGCCTAGTATGAGTGATGTCTCCCACTTTACTCTTTTTGCTCAGGATTGGTTTAACTGTATTGAGTCTCCTATTTCTGTACACATTTTAGGATGTTTTTCCTCTATTTCCATGGAGTATAATGACGTTATTTAAATAAGGATTACATTACATGTA
The DNA here is from genome assembly GCA_004026965.1 of Petromus typicus. Lineage (NCBI taxonomy): Eukaryota > Metazoa > Chordata > Mammalia > Rodentia > Petromuridae > Petromus > Petromus typicus. The sequence goes on from PVIR01011296.1 coordinate 34,194, forward strand.
AAGATCACATTGGTACTATGCCCATTTTCATGATAATGACATTAACATATTTAAGAATGGGATTTTCTTCAGTTTCATTCTTTAGTTCTGTACCTTTCATTACAGAGGTGTTTCACCTTCTTGGCTAGGCTATTTCTTAAGTATTTAACTATTTGAAGCTACAATGAATGGAGTTACTTTCTGAATTTGTCTCAGTAGGTCCATGACTATCTAGAAACATAATTGATGTTTGTCTTAGTCACTTGCCCTGTTGCTAACGTACAATACCCAAGAATCACAACTTAAAAGGATGATTTATTTTGGCTCATGATTACAACCCATGGCTGGCTGTCTCCAGAGTAGAACTGGCACAACAGAGAGGCTGCTTGTATTGGGCAGACAGGAAGCAGACCAACAAGGGAGAAATGGGGAGGGAGATATGTCCTTCTGCGTCATGCCCAGTGATCACATGTTTTGACCAGACCTCCTCTTCTAACACTGCATTTAGCTTTGAACTCATCAGTAGATTAATTCATTTGTGAGCAAAAAACTCCAAAAATATGTACCTTCCAAAGAGCACCCTCTCTTAGCAGAAGAGGATACACCAAGTCTAAACCACAATTTTTCTGTGTTAAATTTGTATCCTATGACCTTAATAGATTTGTTTTTTTGGTCCTAAGGAGAGGGTCTTTCATGTAAAGAATCATATCATCTGCAAATAAGGATAGTTTGATACCTTCATTTTCTATTCATGTTGGTTTTACTTCTTTGTGTCGTCCTATTAAACTGGCTGAAGTTTCAAATATTATACTGAATGCATTGTAGTGGCAATGGAAGCCTTTGTCTCATTTCTGATTGACAACGAATGCTTTGTTCAGCTCTTTGTCATACACTATGATGTTGGCTGTGTATTTGTCATATATTACCTCACTTCAAGGTTAAATTCATCTATACATATTTTCATCAGAGTTTGTGTGTTTCTGTTTGCAATATGAGAATTGTTGCTTCTGTGTTCATCCATGATATTTGCCTGAAGTGTTCATTTAATTTTGTCCTTATCCTGCCTTGGTGTTATAGTTATGCTGGCTTCATGGAACTAGGTTGGACGTATTCCTTGTCTTTCCATTACATGGATAAGTTTGAAGAGTACTACAGTTAGTTCTCTACATCTGTTAAAATTCTAAAGTAAATTTTTATTACCATATCAGTTCCATTTCTTGATTTTTCTCAGTATTATTAACTCTGATTGGCATAATTTTGAGAAGTTAAATGTGTCTAGGAATTCATTAATTTCTTTTTTTTAAAATTGAAATCTTTATTGGTACATTACATATATACATCATGATTGCACTCCACAATGGGTATTTGTACCAGTATAAGACACAATTTGATTCTCATTTTTTCCCATAGCCCTACCCACCCTACCACACCCCTATATACATAAAATTTGTTTCCATTCTTTTTGTTATAATCTCATTATTTTCCCCCTTCACCCTATTTCACTTTGAGTATTTTCTATTTCACAATATGTAACATACAATTCTAGAACTCATTTATGTCTTTATTTTCTTATACCAGAGAAAAGATGTGATATTTACTTATCTGTGACCTATTTATTTCACTTATGAGGATATCCTCAAGGTATGTCCATTTAAGTAGAAATGATTCAAAATTATCATTTTTATGGCAGAGTAATACTCCATTCTGTAGAAGAACCACAGGTTTTTTTATCCATTCTCCAGTTGATGGACATTTGGGTTGTTTCCAAGATGTAGCAAACACAAACTGAGCTGCTATAAATATGGGTGCACATATGTCACTGTGATATGAGTCTTTTAATTTTTTTGTGTATATACCTAGCAGAGTGATGGCTGGGTCAAATGGGACCTCAAATCCTAGCTTTTTGAGGAATCTTCAAACTGATCTCCACAGGGGTTGTATGAATCTACAGTCCCGCCAACAGTGAAGGGTTCCTTTTTCTCTGCAGCCTTACCAATACTTGTTGTTGGTTAATTCTGAAATGGCAGCCATTCTATGTGGAGTGAGATGAAATCTCAGTGTTGTTTTCATCTGCATCTCTCTAGTGACTAATGATGTTGAGCATTTCTTCATATGCTTCTTAGCTGCTCTTACTTCTTCCTCTGAAAAATATCTGTTCATTTCAGATGCCCATTTTTGAATTGGTTTGGGTGGGCTGATTTTTTTGAGCTCTTTATATATTCTAGATAGTAACCCTTTGTCTGAATTTCTTACCTATATTCTTTAATTTATTAAAATAAACATTTTAAAAATAATTTCTAATAAATTTCTGGCTTTCAGTGGCATCTTTTATAATTTTACAATTTTCATTTCCAAGTTTAGTGATGAGTCTTTGTCTTCTCTAGTGAGTTTGATGAGAAGTTAACCAGTTTTATTTTTTCTTTCAAAGAATCAAATCTTTTATTGATTGAGCTTTTAGTTTTGCAACTTTTAATTCAATTAATTTTTACGATGTCATTATAATTTCTTTCCTTCTAAAAGTTTGGATTTGGTTTTTTTCTCATTTTTCTAGGATTTTGAGATACATCACTTGTTTATTTATCAAGCATCACTGTTTCTCTAAAATCAGTACTCATATCTATAAATTCTCTCCAAGAACTGCTTCCATTGTGTCCATGGGTTCTAATATCTTCTAATTCCATTTTAATTTGATGCTATGAACTTTTCAAAGTTCTAGGGCCAGTGCCAAGAACTGTATTGAAAGTAAGAGACAATATCTAATGATTCAATCATATATAATACATAATTTTAAAAATAGTGTAAAATTAAAGACAGTGAAAGAAATAAAATAAATTTTGCTAATATTATTTATACATATATTAAAGAGAAAGAGACTGAAGAGGTTTGGAATGTTATGTGTGGGGGTAGGAAGAAAGAAAAAAGGAGAGAAGGAAATAGAAATGGAGAATGTGACACACTTTCTGGTGATTTGATACTATTAATAAAGCAACAGTAACTCAAGGTTAGAGGGCTCTTGAAAGTTTGTGATAGGCCAATGTAAGACATTATACAAATAAAAATAATAATTCACATTAACTACACAGTTGCAATTAGATAGGGAATGGGAAGGAATTGTCACCTCATCTGTACTGAGTTAGCTGTGCTCTTCTCTCTTACAGTGTGAGGCTTGTCTCTTCCCTGACACAGGTTCTCTGCTCACAGAGGGTTGCTGTGTCTTTCCTTTATCACTTCACGGGAGGGGGAGTCCCTTCTTCCCCTCTGATTCCTACTCCTTCGGTCTCAGAGTATGTTGCATGTTCCTTCAGTTGACTTATTCACCTTTCTAGTTACCAGAAGTTCCAGATTTTTGTACCTGGCAGTTCTTTCACGCTGCAGCTCCCTGATTCTTGGTGAGCTCCAATTTCCTAACATAGTCATGTGCCTTTTGCTTTGGGATGAGTGTCCCAGAGTCATGCATGAGTACAGCGTGCTTCTGTTCTACCAGGTTTTTCTCATCCCATCAATAAAGAATTGATTGAAAACATTTGATTTCTTTCTGATTCTGAGACACTCTTAGGGTTTTACCCAAATCCTGGGAGGGTCTTGCTTTGCCAGTCCCACAGTGAGTGCACATTTAACACTCTGTCGGTGGTAGGAAATACTACTATAGTTGACTTATTCAGAGATTATATATATATATATATATATATATATATATATATATATATATATATATATATACACACATATATATATCATATATATATCATATGATATATACATATATCAGAGATACTACTCTGTCAGTGGTCAGAAATATTGTTTTCTAAAATTATTTTTATGTGATTCAGTTTAATTCCTAACATGAAGTCCCATTAATTTATAATTATAGAACATTTTATCTACTTAATTTTGTATTCTCATGATCTAATCTAGTGATTTTTCAGACATTATAGGTAGTTTTATAATATCACCTATGTTAGTGTCAAATTTCTCATTCCAATCTGTCAATTTCTCTGAAAAAATGCTAAGAATATTCTATTTCATAGTTTAGATTAAGTAGGAATAGAAATTTTTCCTCTTTATCTATTATTTCTGTCACCATTTTCTTCCTTATAAAAATCATCTTTTTTTTTCCTGCTATGTGCACAGTGACAAAATGCTATCTAGGACCTTTCGGGTCTAAGTTTGTCTTTTGCTTGCCTACCTGCATTATGGGTAATTTATTGTGTTTCTACTACATCTTTACCCAGTCTCCAAGTGAGCTGTATCCTAGAACACTTTCCCTCCTTACTTTCACAAAGCAGCCAAGGATACTTCTGGAAAATATTCTCTAACAAGTGCCAGTAGTATTTTCCTCAGATATCAAAGGAACTTCAGGAGGTTCTCATAAAAAGCTCACGCTATATCTAACACTTTCTTATATTCAAAGGAGTGTCTATTCCCTTGAGGGTGGACATGTTAGTATCATCCAAAATTGAAAAGGAAAATGAAAAGATGGGAAAAATTATGTTTATAGGAATTGAAGGGGTTGCAGGAAGGGGAATATGAATGTGAAAAATAAGAATTGAGATATATCATGTATAGGAACAAATTCTCAATAATGCATATGGTAAAAAGTTCCTCATAAAATATTCTAATAGACCAAATAAATTTAAAAAACCAAAATAAAGGAAAAATGATGACTATTTAATGAAGATTAACTCACTTGCTAGTCCAATTAACTGGACAATCAATGTTAATAATTAATGATATGTCATAGTAATATTATACATCATGATTTGTGAAAAAGACAACTTTTCTCTGTGGTATCTTTTTTTCAAAAAATCACAAGAAGCCATGAGAAAAACTCGAATCACAGAACCATCTTCAAAATTTCTGATCATTACTCTTCAAAATTGTCAGAGTCATTTAAAATGAACAAAGAAAAAAAATCTGTCATAGGTTGGAAGAGGAATGACATGCCAACTAAGTGCAATGTAATATCCTGGACTGGTTCCTGGAACAAAATGAACATTAGTAAAATAATTGATGAATGCCATATAATTCCTTTTGGTTTAGCTAGTAATATTGTATTAATATTGGCTTCGACAATTTTACTATGGTTTTATAAGATGTTAACATTATGGTAAATTACATGGAAGATAAACAGCACAGTTCTGTATTTTTTTATATAGATCAAAAGTTGTCACACAATTGAAAATTAAAAATAAATTGACTGTGCACACTCCAGCATATACAGAGGACTTAACTGAGTTTCAAGAAGAAATTGTGACTCATTTTTAGCCAAGCCTATAAAATGGACACATTCCACATACTGAGAAAAGAAGGGGACTTCCACTTGGATGGGTAGGAATGTTGTTAGTCTTTTGTTATATATTAGTAGTTTCTGAAAATGCACATATAGAATATCTCAAATCTGCTATTTCCTAAAGCAGATACTATGAAGAGAAATATTTCATATTCATGGACTACTTCAATACCTTTTGAAAATATACTTGAAAAGCTTGTCACATTTAAAGAATCAGAGCTCCAAAATTCCCACATTTTAGTAATGAGTTAACAAACATTTGCTTCTCAAAAAATGGTCCTCATTTAGAGACATCATTTTGAAAAGTGTGAAATGTAAAACTGTCCAACATTAATTTTCTTCCTAAAACAGAGCATGATCTAGAAAAATTCCTATATCAGTGTTTTAAAATTTAAAAAGTCTAGTTATCTAAGCTGGTTAAAACCTTCTAAATGAATTCCTATAAGTACCTCTGAGTGAAATTTATAAAAGTATGAAAATGTAGCATTTTGTACCTCAAAAGAGTAACTGAATAACATCAGAGAAGTTCAAAATCTAGGAAAATTCAACAAATTTTTCTTATCACTCATGGATTAGATGAAAACTTAAATTTCAAAATTTTTCAACTATGAATTCATTCCAGTAGGATCCGTTAAGTTTTATCATTTAACTTTTCAAATAAGGACATCAATAAACAGAAAAACAGTATCCCAGTAAACAGAAATGAACAAAAAACCAGATCTGCAAATTCTTCTAGCTAGCATAAAGTTTCAAATCAAGATTTTTAAGACACTGTGAGAACAAATTGGAATAAAGCTTTTAAGATTCTCTGCACCATAAATAAATAGGATGTACTTCTATAAAAATATTTTCTGTCATCTTTACCCTATGTATTGAATTATATGTTACTGTGGACATTATATAAAATACAAATGTATTGGTCTATTAACACTTGACTCCCTTATAAGGGCATAACTACTTGCATATTAGCAAGTAATTGGTTTTTAACTAGAACGATTATTACTAAAAAGAAAAATTGAGAACAACTGCTTTTGTTTCTGAGGCTGGTGCATACTTTGGAAAGGGTGCAGCAAGTTCTGTCCATTTTGCTTCCCAGTCATAGGGAAATTTATAAGAGAAGTGGAACTTGGGCAGGAATGAGTGCTACTTAAATTGCTCTTACAAGTTCCCTCCCCTTCCAAAAACTTATCTGGTTTAGAAAGAGAAAGCAGGAAGAAAAGGCTGAATGCAGCACGGCTACATATACCTTCAATCCTTTCTGTCTTACACCAGCACAGGAATTCACTGGTAAAAATGAGGATGATTGTTTGCTATTTTTTTTTGCATTCTACCTTTATCAGGGATGGTAGTGAAAGCATTTCAGAAGCTGTGCATCTCCAGTATAAAAGGAATGATCATTGGAAATAATAACATTTAATAGTTAATATGGATGTTATTGTTTCACCTTATTTTTATTTCACATAAGATATAATCACTCTGCTTATTTGAGCAGTAAATTCTGTCATGAGGCAGGGCCATACTGGATGATTCACACATATTATTGAATTTACAAGGCTGCTTCAGCTAACCCCAGGGCGTAGAACCAAAGGGCAGCCAGGCACCAGGGTACTGCATGCCGGAATGGGTGTGCTTTAATACAAAAAAAAATCATCATGCAAACTGCACGTGCCAGTGTGGCACAGATTTTACAGAATGAACCCTCAGGCCCTGAAAAAATTAATGAGTTCTGCCTCTCCTTTCTGTGACCTTTGAGTTAGGTTTTCATGGGAATTTGTTATCTTTGTTTTAGTCTGAGCTGTTCTGAAAAGAGTCACAGTGGGACAGTGAATCTGCAAGAGTGTTCTCATGGCACAGATTTTGCGGTCTACCACTGAGCTGCTATCTCTTGAGTAACCGAAGGTCCCGATCTAAGCAAATGTGCGCAGAAGTCAAATATTGTCTGAAAAACTTCAACCTACGGTGCCTCTTTCTATGTGTTTTTTTTTCTTTTTTTCTTTTTCTTTTTTTTTTTTTTTTTTGCTTTGAGGCTATTTTACAAGGCCCTATTCAACTCGTTATTACTTTTGTTCCATTTTTTTCAGTGTATTTTTATTAAAAGTTTAGGTTAATTATTCATCATTATCATAAGAGAGTAAAAAGTAAGAGAAGAACAATGAACCTAAGGTTACATTTTGTTCTAAAAATCTGACATAGCCACTTAATATAAGACTTGTGCCTTGGTCTACTATTCTACAATAGATGGATAAGTCTGCCTGCCTTGATAGATTGTGTCCTAACATATGGTCTATTTCTCACTCTCCTTGCTCAGTAGCATTTGAGCTTTGATTTGGAATCTAATCAATAGTGGCTACTTTGATCTGAATTGATCAGCTAATTTCATTTCATCTTCCATAAGACTGAATTCTGTATAGGCAGCAGATTAGTAATAAGTGAATAGGCTTGATTGCTTCCACAGTTGGTCCTCAGGTGAGCTTGGAAAGTGGCTTTGAAGAATTACCACAAAGAGATCAGATCTTTCCTGTAAACTTTGTGTTGTTTGATTGCGAAGCTTAGTCAGATCGTAGTGCCATTCAGAAATTCTTATTTGGCCATGAGAATATTAAAAATATCTAATATTCTCAAAAGTCTTGCCTTCATAACATTCTCTACAATGCAACAAAATCTTTAAAAGTACCAGAACCATCAGTCTTGAAAATATCAAGCCCTTAAGTTGAGGAGAGCTTGGAGTGAAATATTCTGGATAATGAAAGAAACTTCCTACCCAGATTGGTGTATCCTGTAAAACTAGCTTTAAAGTCAATTCAATAATAAGATAGTTTGAGGACAATGAACTAAAAAAAATGTGACCACCAAATAAGCTCTACAAAATGTTCTGAGGGATATTTCCGGAAAAGAGAATGAAGGACACAATTCCAAGAACACCAATAGCAATAAGCCTCCAGTCTAGGCAAGCAATAAAAAAGGGAGAAAAGAAGGGGAAGCAACAGTAGGAAAATAATATGATAAGGGTTAGTCAGTGTATGTCAGTTATAATCATCAATGTAAATTGTCTCAGTACAAAAGAAGCAGACTGACAGAACGGATCTAGAAGCAAGATTCAATAATACTCTGTGTACAAGAAACACATTTAACTTAAAAAGAAATTCACAGGCTGAAATTCAAAGATGGAAAATAATACTTAATGAGACAAATCAGAAAAAAAGAAAAGGTAGCTATTCTATCTGCACACAAAATGAACCCCAAACCAAAACTGATCAAAGGAGATAAAGAAGGTCATATCTACATATTAAGGGAAAATTCCAAGAAGAGATAACAGTTATAAATATATATATACAATAAATACTGGTACAGGGCTGGGGATTTAGCTCAATGGGTTCTGGCACCTGTCTTGCAATTGCAAGGACCCAGGTTTGATCCTTTTGTCACCACATGCCATACTGGATATGGAGACTCATGCCCAGCAGCAACCAGTACCACATACCACAGTGCCAGGTGTGGTGGCTCACGCCTGTAATCCCAGCACTCGGGAGGCAGAGGCAGGAGGATTGCTGTAATGTGAGTTTGAGGCTGAGCTCAGGGCCAGCCTGAACTACAAAGCAAGATCCTGTCTCGAAAACAAACAAACAAACAAATAAATAAATACTGATACAACCAAACACATAAAACAAATATTAACAGTCATCAAAAAATGTAATACCTGTTAATACAGTTGTAAGAGGGAACTTTAATACCCCATTATCACAAAGAGATAGATCAAGTAGACTATATATATATATATATATATATACAAGTATATATATATACAAGTCAATATACAGAAAACCCATATGTTACGAGATAATCTAGATTCAGGACTCATCACTCCATAGTAAGGCTTATATATCATAGATAATAAATTTCCTTTGGCTACTTATTCAGACTTAGGTGTTTTATTAGAATATGAGTATAGGTTACTGCTTTGAATGCATTATTTGCACTAGGACATGACCTACAACTTCTTTGTATATATATATATACAAAGAAATATCAGAACTGAAAGACACCTGGGAGCAAACAAGTAGGCAGTGGATACCTACCGAGTCTTCTACCCCACAACATCAGAATTCACACTTTTCTCAGTGGCACCTGGGGTGTTCTCCAGAACAGACCGCACACTGGCCCACAGAACAACTAAAGCAAAAGCAAAGGGAGTGAAATCATCTCATGCATGTTATCAAAATAATACAACTTAAATTCTTTCCCCTTCATTTTATGCCCTCAGAAATTAGCTCAATTTTCATGAAATTACTATTTAATCAGTGAATGAAGGAATGAATCATTCAGAACAAATCAAAACCAAGTGAAAATGAATCTATAGATAAACCTTACATATAAAATTTTGATAAAGACTGTATTTTTTCAAATCCATTGATTTGATTTTTCTAGTTGTATCAAATTATGTTTGTAACAATTGACCTTACACATAAAGATCAGGTATTGTGATCTTTGGAATATGTCTCAGAATTTAATTTCCATTCTTCTTATTAGTTATGCAACCATGGTCAAATCACTGAATGTTAATTTCTTTATTAATAAACTTGGGATAATTAAACCTTCATTATAAGTTTATATGTGGTAACATTCAATTAATCGTTTTGTTTTGCTGTTAATTGTCTAAAAGGAAAATGTTCGTGGAAGTTGGGGAAGGCTTTTTTGAATAAGAAATAAAGCACATGCTCACACTGTGCTGAACACCCTAGAGGTAGATAACTTACAAAGATTAGGGTTTGCATAATTGGTGTAACTCATAGTTTGCATTAACCTTATGAAGGGCAGCCATTTTTCATAGGTGTTGAGAATAATATTAAAGAATATCTAAACCTAAGCCCTAACAATCATGAAAGGTAACATGGATTATTAAGCTAATTAAAACACTGGGGCTCTAGAGACCTGAATTTTAATACACATTTTGCCACTAACTTATAATGTAACCCTAGGCAAGAGAGCAAGTCTCTTTATTCTTTGCTTTCTTCACCTGAGCCGTGAACTATACCTTCTAGACATAGCTGCAGCGCATAGCAGTGAATCGATGTGAAGGATTCTGTGAGAGCGGCATCCTTAGGATAATTATAAATGAATAAAATAAAGGAGGTTTAACATGGTTAGAGTCCTGCAGGTAGAGAGATTGCAGTTTAACTTCATTTGATTTACTGTTCACAGAAGGAGAAGGATTTCTTTGAGCTTTGTTTCATGGTTCACTCCCCCCTCACCCCTACTCATATCTCACTCTTGTGTAGAACATTCAAAGTCTCACACTAAAGTGTTTAAAATAGTTCAATAAACAATGTTACCAACAGTTTATGGAAAAAATACTTATTAATATAGTATCTTCAGCAAATTTACCTTGAAATGCAAGGTATACAGTATCTCCTTCACTAAAATACTTCTAATTATTGCTCTTTATTAAAGTTCTGATACCTATTGCCTCTGCTCTTCTTGATCAAGCCCCAGGAAATATAATTGGGTAGTGAGGTTATGGTCCTCGGTGATAAATGACTGCTGTATTCCCCATACTAAGTGCTGCACTGGAATACAAATGGATGGATGTCACCATAGTTTAAAAAATGGCCTTGAGTGTAAGATAAATTAGCCTACCTGTAACATATTACACAATTAATTGATTTTTTCCTGCCAAATTACTATATGTTTATTAACTTGTACAGGTAATGCATTTTATTATTAAGGCAAACTTTTCTGTAAATGAAGGTATTTCTTGATCGTGTTCTCCTTGCTTGCTTGTTGTAGTGTAATTTTTTCTGAGCTCTTGCAACTTTGCTGCTAATATGGAGAAGTTAGCCCCAAAATTCAGAAAGTTATAGCTCTCTATGTAAAATATTACTAGTTATCGAGAGATAACAAGATATATCTTCTCACCTAGAATTGATGATTCATAGCTATAATCCCAGAGATATCACACACACACACACACACATATATATGATATATATATATATATATATATATATATATATATATATATATATATATATATAATCTTTAGAAAACCAAACAAGTCAATATACAGAAAACCCATATGTTACGAGATAATCTAGATTCAGGACTCATCACTCCATAGTAAGGCTTATATATCATAGATAATAAATTTCCTTTGGCTACTTATTCAGACTTAGGTGTTTTATTAGAATATGAGTATAGGTTACTGCTTTGAATGCATTATTTGCACTAGGACATGACCTGCCTTTAAAGCTATATGAACAAAGGGGAAAAAATAAAACCTTATAGAACATTACACAAAAACATCTGGTATCCACAGACTATAACTTGTGACCTCCACTGCACAAAACTAGTGAAAGAAAACTAGAGATTTTTATTTAAATCTAACAAGACCTCCTGACTTGAAAAATATCATTTTTTTACTGAAATATCTTACTTCAGTGTATCAAACAAGAATGGAAATTGTGTAGGTGGTAAGTGATCATAAATGAATCATGTTTATTGTGAAGTAAATTGTAGTATTGTTAATATTAGCACATACTCTCTAGAGCCCTGATATGAATCAAGAGTTTCTCAATAGTTCCCATGCTTCATCAGAAAAGACAACCCCCAGCACTTATACATACCCTCATGTTATTTGTTTCACAGTTCTAGTGGAGCTCCTCAGACTATTAGGAATCCTAAAGTGAAGCATGAACATATTAATTCTATAATTAAAATATTGCAAAATCTGATGGCTTCATTTGACTCTTCAATAAACTGATACATAATTTGATATCGACTTCATTTGACCTTTGTGTAAAATGTTGCACCCCGAGTGTGGAATGTTCGATGACTGACTCTGTAAAGGTTTTGTTTGAAAATATTGTCTAATAACATTGATTTACAGTGATGTCTAGTCACAAAACCCTTATGAATACAACATCCTAAATGAATAGGACAGTGACAGTACATCATTCTGGGGTAGGGGAAGAGCTCATCCATATGAATCATAGACATATATAACTAATGTCATTTAAGCTGCATGAATATTAAGGAATGTAGTTTACATTTTAGAATTGCTCAGTATACAAATACTGCCTTTCAACATTACACTGCCTACCTGATCTCTGTGGGAAACAACTTGGTAAAACTCTCAAACACATCATCATTCTCTTTTAACCCTGTAAAGCCAACTCAGAGTAGCAATATTTTCTGGACCAATGATAATATAAACCTAAACTTTAATTAATAACAACATGGCCAATTAAAGACAGCAGGACATATCAAAGACCTCATCAGATTTTGCAGCTAGTGTTTTATTACTTTTGATGGTGAAAAAAATATATCAGAACATTCAGGATAGGAGCCTGAGATATGTGATTCTTTACATATTTCTCAAAGGAATGTGAGATAAATCTGTAATGACGTACCTACACCTAAGTAAAGAACAGATTTTGCTGCTTAAATCTTCTAGCTCACAATCTTTTGCTTCCTCTGGAGAATAAAAAAAGAGAATCTGGATAACTGATGAATAGCTCTTCACAATATGTCCCAAGAGTGGACAGGAAAAGAAAAGCACTGATGTTACACAGACATGAGGAGGTAGTTTAAGCAGCTTGCTAATTGAATCGGGCAATAGGGAAACTTCCAGTTTAACAGCTTTGCTAGCAGGTGGCTCCGTTGTTGTGCTAAAGTGCTACCTGTTTTGCTCAATAGTGGTGATAATACATTGAGCTATCCCAACACTGTTTATAAAACTCAAGTAATAAAAGCACATCATGGCTCCTTTGTTACTCTAATGCTGCTTTAAAGTATGCACCCTTGAATCTGCCTGCTTTGGAAAATGTCTTATTTAGGCCAGAGATGGAGGAATGACAAATATGAAAATAAAATTTAATATAATATTCTGTCCTTTATTAGAGCTATTAACTGAAACTTTACTGTTTTTCTTTGCTTTTTT
>PVIR01011297.1:0-47500 GCA_004026965.1 Petromus typicus
TTTCCAGTTCATTGGTTGAGATCCTGTCTTCTAGGTCTGAAATTCGGTCTTCTGCCAAATTCATTCTATTGCACAAGCTTTCATTTTCTTTCTTAATTTCCTGGGCTTCTGCTTGTAGGTGTTTAAAAGGTTCCAGTGCTTTTGCTATCTTGGATTCTATCAGCTCCATGATTTCCTCTTTAGCTTTATTAATCATCATGTTGACAGTGTCCAATACCTCTGCTTTCATCTCCGAGATCAGTTCTGGTTTCCATTTTACTAGATCTGCTTTGGTTACCATTTCCGAGGGCCCTGGAGACTGGGCTTCACACTTCTCTATCTCCCTTCCCCCTGTGTTACTTGGAGGAGAGGATCTTTGTGTCTGAGATTTGGAGTGTTTCCTCATCTCTGACCTGCCCTGTTTTCTGGCACTGTTTGTTTCAAGTTACTTTCCTTTTAATAGTTAGGAACCTTAAAATAGCAGTGTTTCCTGGGTTGCTCTTTGCAGTCTATATTGGGACCAATACAAGCTGACTGGATGTGCTTCTGCAGTTACTGTGGAGAAAATCAGACTCTGACCTGCTAACCTCAGTCCCTGGGCGCTCTTCCGGCGCAGACCTGGAGTCCAGTAGGTTCCAACCCCGGCGCAGATTCAGTGACGCAGACTCGGTGCCGCAGTCACCGCTGCCCGAGCTGCCCGCTGCTAAACTCAGTCCCTGGGCGCTCTTCCGGCGTGGGCCTGGAGGCCAGTAAGCTCCAAACCCGGTGCAGATTCAGTGGCACAGTCGCCGTTTCCCGAGCCGCCCGCTGCTAACCTCAGTCCCTGGGCGCTCCTCCGGCGTGGGCCTGGAGACAAGTAAACTCCAAACCCGGCGCAGATTCAGTGACGCAGACTCGGTGCTGCAGTCGCCGTTTCCTGAGCCACCCGCTGCTAACCTCAGTCCCTCTCTTTCCAATTATCTTGATTACCCTTGATTGTTTCTCCTCCTAGACTTTCCTTGGACATTTTATGGCATCAGTGCAACAGCTTTGCTTTGTGGGATACATACTGGAAACGTCAGGGTGCTTGGGGCAATGGACTGCAGTGTGAGCTTCCCCTCTGCATGTGGTTCTCCAGGTGCAGACACTGGCAGGGATTCGAAATAGCAGTAATTTTGAATCCCTAAGGAGGCCAGGCTGTTGGCATTCCAAGGCTTCACTAGACATACTTGTCCTGAAATACTTGCTGAAACTACACAGGCCACCACATCCTTTTTGAGGTGAAGACTGTGTGACATGAAAGAAGAGCATATTAAATGAGTTTTATGGACATTTTCTCTGTTAATGTAATTCCACTTTCCGTTACCATATAGGATGTGGTTGAAATTCTGAATCTGTTTTCAGTTACCTTCAGATAGAATTCATGAAAATGATTTGTAGCAAAACTATATTTTATATTTGTAGGCATGAAGGAAACTTAATTTACTTGGAAGATGTTTGGTCTCTGGCAAGGTCCTCTCTGCTCATTTCTACTCTTTTTCTAACTCTGTGGCTAGGTTCATGAGCTTGGAGAAGGCTGCTACGTGCCACCTCTCTGGTTCACTAACATCCTTCAGTGATATAGTTCATGATGGTAGGAAAAGACACTCCCTGTGGGTCTGGTCTTAGCATTCATAGCACCCATGGCAAGAGTGCTACCGGAGGTGTATATACTACGTGTCTAAATATTTCAAAATTACATAGCAAACTATGCCCAAAGTCTGGCACCTTCCTGCCTAGGACCCTTATGTTCTATTTCTTGGAGCCTGACATTGAGCTGTGCAGGCTAAAGAAGGATGCTGCCCTGGGAGCTGGCCTTGGGCCCGTGGGCCACGTTCTGCTGGGAAGGGAGAAGCCTGTTAGTGGGCAAGATGCCTGGTTAGTCTGTGGAACTGAGCTTAGGAGGAGAGCCAGGCTCCCAGAGAGCTGGGGAGGGTGTGTTTATCTCTGATATATCTCATTTAAAACATCTGGATTTTTAAGTAGTAACCATGTTTCAAAACAGTACTATTAGAGAAGGAGAAAATTGAAGGAAGGTGCAGTTATTTGGGAAAAATCAGTTTGCCTGGCACACACACAAAGTCGTTTGCTTTTCTCAATTTTAAACAAACACAAGTGCAGAGACTGTGGGTCTTATTCCTCCCTTGTGTAATGCACCCACATCTTGGAGCTCTGTGTCACCCAGAGAAGCCCATGGAAAGCCCTTTTGAATATTTGTATTTGTCATTTGATTTTTTTTTTCTTCTATCAATTACCAAACGCTCAAAAAAACTTTCTTACGAAACTAAAAAGAGAAATGGCCACTGTGTCCTGACCTGGCTCTTAGCAAAGTGTCATGTGCTTTGTGTCCTCTCTTTTGTGATGGTCAGCAGCCCTGAGTCACCGGCCAGCCAGCCCACCCCCTGCACATCAGGTCAGGGCCTGAAGTCTGCTTAAGATAAAGAGCTGTTACTGTAATGAGTGTGGAAAGATATGGATCGTGTACATTTAATCTTTTCTTTCTGCTGTTTGTTTCATCTGAATAGATTTCTTACCCTCATTCACTGATATTTACTTAATGCTTACTATATATAAGACATGGTACCACATACTATAAACACATTATTTCATTGATTCTGCTCCTGTTATTAATGAGAAAACTGAGTCCTGAGGATGTTAATTTCTGTAGCCATATTTGACCATGAGCAATGGCAGATCTAAAGCTCGGCGTGTAACATGCAGTCTGCTTGGTCTCACCCAGGTTGATGCTGAAAGCAGGCCCAGCCCAGGTCCCGCTGTTTGGGTTTGTGCGTTTATCCATACGTGATCCCTGAGTATCTGAGGCATATGACTTCAAGTGAAAGGTACAACACACTTATAGCAAGTGGAACCGTGTCCCAGTCCCTTCAGAATGGTATCTGTCAAGCCCTGCACCTGTGAATGTCACATTACCTGGAAAAAGGAGTTTTAAATATGATTACACTGAGGATATTGAGATAGGGATTATCCCAGATTATCTCACATACTCTAAAGGCTTATACGTGTGTGTGTGTGTGTGTGTGTGTGTGTGTGCGCGCGTGTGTGTGTGTGGTGGAACAGGAGAGTTCAGAATTGGGTAGAAAAAAGTGAGCACTGATGACTTCCTTTGAAGCCAGAGGGGGCATCCCCAATTAGATAGTCACAAAATCACTTCAGGACACTGTGCCAGGAGGTAGGACAGGGTGGCTGACAAGGAAACACACATGGGAAGAAGGCTGCAAACGATGAGTGCCCTGATAGGCAGCTTCCCAGACCGGCTATCCTGGAACAATACAGAAAGACGAAGCAAGCCATCACTACTGTCACTCCTTTTGTCTGCACTCCTTTTGTCCCTTATTCCACAAGCCCTTGACCTGTTCGCTGATTAGAGATCACAGCACGATTCAAATAAGAAATGAAAAATGATTACTGAATAGTTTAAAAAGTGTTCAGTTTTTAAACATAGCTTTGTACAGCTTGATTGGATTT
This sequence comes from Petromus typicus, assembly GCA_004026965.1. Taxonomy (NCBI): domain Eukaryota; kingdom Metazoa; phylum Chordata; class Mammalia; order Rodentia; family Petromuridae; genus Petromus; species Petromus typicus. The sequence goes on from PVIR01011297.1 coordinate 3,484, forward strand.
ATATCCATTTGTGGCTACTCTTGAGTTTCCCTTGTCTCTCCCAATAGCATCGTGGTTTTGAAGCCATCTAAGATCTCAATCTAGATGCTGTAATCTAAGGTGCAGTCACTCTAAGTGGGATGGCATTGCTTGTGTGGAAGTCTTTAAGTGCCAGAAACACACGTGGCACACAGAGTCAGAAGGAGCTGCCCCACTGTTTACAATTGCATATTGATTTGGAATAAACCCAGAAGCTTGGAAACATTTTCTCTTCTTTAAAATATGTGTTTTATTTTATTTGGATTTATTGAAATTCTAAGAAGCTTTTGACAAGGAATCAGAGCACATCTGTATGAACTTCATAGGAAGGAGCCAAGAAGCCACCAGAAGTTGATTTCATTATTCTCTTTTCTATTTCTCATTTTATTATTCCAGCAAAGGACATGGAATGTCTTTGTAGGTTGAACAGATATATGTATCAACTAGGGACAGAGACAGTCTGTGATTTCAAATAAAGGTGACAAGCCTATTCAAGTCAGTTAGCAAATTCAAGAAGTGGAAAGTTTTATTATAAATGTGGGAACAAAGACTAAAGATTTGCAATTGTCTGTGCTTAGTTAACTGAAAAGACACACTTGGTCTTGTTTGAATATTTCAATCTAAAACTTTTTTAAAGTATCAGTCTACTTTATATAATCTCCTTGAAGTTAATTTTCCTTCTCAGTTTGAAACACTTGATCCATTTTGTCATTTCAATTCAAGCCTAGAAATGAAGAGATAATTATTTCTTAGTTTTATTGGATTAGATTTTTTTACAGGTGGTTCTATTAGTTTTTCCAGAAAGATTGTTTACAAGAGTGCTTCTTTATGTTTTTTTCTTCATTTTCAGAAATAAATCAAATCTAGCTAAGAATTGTGTTTTACTAGTTTTGGCAAAGTAGAAGGGGTGAATACCAAAGGACTTGGTAGAAACATTACAGATTTTCCTTTGGAAGAAGTTGTTATCCAAGTTATCTACACCATGCTTGATCACATTTAGTTGCTTAAGCATGTTCCTTGGAATGGCCTGATATTTCATCACATTTTAAAGCATGTGGTTCTTTGTAAGCTGCAAGCCTTAATATTTCTGGGTCTGGAAATAAAAATTTAAAATGTCAAAAATTTCTCACACTGTATATTCAAAGAGAACAGATTCCACAATGTGAACAGTTTGAAGTCTTAAAATTTCCAAGCAAATGTTCACTTACCTCTGAAAGTCTGTTCCATATGCCCAGCAAATCCATAGGAAGCAGGTGTCTCTGATCGTAGCCTTTTTACCTGGGGGTAGCTCCTCACCTGGGAAGTGTGCTCCACTGTAAAACACTCTGAACATTAATCATTTGGTGATGCTGTAAGTTCGCATGACAGTGAGTGAGATGTGCTAGCCTGCCTTAAGGCAAGTCGTGAAAAGCAGCATGCAACTGGCCCCTGCTGCCTAGTCTGGTCCCTCCCTGAGCACACCACTAAGTGGCAGTGCTATGCTACTCTCTGGGTCATATGGGGCCTTGAGGTATCACTTTCTCCATCTCTTTGCTGGTGAGATTCTCTCTCTTTCTCAGTCTGTTCCCTATAGCCATTTAGGGTCTGAACAGAAAGGATCTTGGATTTCACTTGTGATCTCAGTTGGACCATATATTTCATACTTTGCTGCCCTCACAGAATCTATTGATTCTAGACCATTTCTGGCTTATACCTGGATGACATCATCATCTTTAGGAATTTGTACAGAGGTGCTACAACCAAAACCAAGGAGACTATAATATTTTCTTCACTTGCCTCATCCAGAGCACTCTAGTGAAACACTACATGCTCTTCTCTGGCATCTTTAGTCTTAGCACAGAACATATCAAGCACAATTAATAAAAAACTTCAGACATCAAGGTAGAGCAACATATGGCTTCCCAGCAATGTTACTTCATGATTTTGAATGCATTAATGTAGCCCACATGTGAGACCTCTAGATTTCCGACCCAACAGGCTCAGGTTATGTCTGTGCCTGGTCTCATAGTTCTGTCTATTGTATAGCTCTGTCTTTCCACATTGCCGGAAGAAGATTGTGGCCTCCACCTTCTTGCTGTGTCGAATATGTTCCAACAAGGATTCCTTTTTGGATCCTGAAACAATTAAATCTGCAACTCATATTTTTCCTCCCAAACCAGTCCTTCAAGGAAGCCACCTGGTTGGTGGTGTTGCTTCACCTGGGGGAACAAGCTTTCACTCCTGAAGAACTCGAATCTTTGTCTTCTGCCCATATAGAGTTACAGTGCTTCTGGAGGGCTTCCTTCCTAAAGGCAGGTGTGCAGTCGGTACTTAACCCAGCGCAGTTCTCTAGCTTTACCCATACTCTGTCTTCTCTCCTTGACAAAGTAACAGCTTCACCTCTCCTCGGTTTACCATTATTTAAGCCATCAGTAATTTCCTTTCATGTTAGTTTATCCAGCTAAAAGTGGCTAAAAGTGGCCAGGGTATAGTTATAACTTCCAATTAAATGAAATAATTTTTATTTTAATTTGGAAAATAATTCTTCCTTTAAGCTAAGGTTTAACGAATTGTGGCCCATGGACTAAATCTATCCTGTCACCTATTTTTCTGAAAATAAGTGTGGTAAAAAAATTGCATTGAAATATAATCTGATTCATTTCCGTGCATGCTGTCTATGCCTGGATTTGAGGAGCAGTGGCAGGGCAGTTGTGATACCCTCTGCCCTGTGACTTTCCGTTGAGTAGGCTGCAGAGAGAGTGAAAATTAGTATGATATCTTGATTACACTGTGACCCCTAACCCTATAAAGTATCCAGGAAAAAGTTTTCTTAGTGCAATAGTGGACTTTAGTATTTTTGCTCCGTGTGTCATCAGCTACCATGTCGTATGGTTTGTGCATGTTTACAAATGACTTGTCCCCAATTTCAGACAGAAAAATTTGGCTTTTATTTTACATCTTGTCAAATAGCCAATTAAATAAGATTTTCCATTTTTCAAGCAGTGGCAGGATGTTTTCCAGATAAAATGTCTGTCAGCATATCATACTGGCACATCTGTTGAGTAGATTTAACTGAACATAAGATTATAATATGGTTAGGACAGAGGATTTGGAATAATCTGAAAAACAAGGCAGCAACCTCAAGGAAGCTATAGAATCTTTAGAGCTTTTGGTGTTATCTTTAGACAAAGAGAGAATTCCTTTCACATTTGAAAAGGAAGTCATAAAGAAGCAGTTGATTTCACTGTCTGGTCTCTCTACAGACGTGTACATGCACGTGGATAGAATAGCGTCTGTAAAGGCATTCCAGCTGTACTTATCAACATCTGGACACAGTATTCGGCAAACCACATGCTTGTTCTTAGTTTCAAACATCTTTGAAAGAAATCTTTCATAAACTTGAAGCAGGCTATGACTAGGTACCAGAAAAGCATAGTTTTGATATATTATAATGAGTTATCACTGAGTCAGAGACCTGGAACTCTCAGTATGGTAACTGGGGCCTTTGAAAAAGGGAGGAATTATCAGAAAGAGTACAGGTGGACGAGAAGCTAAACACAGGATTGTACTTAGTTCTCTCTCCCTCTATCCTTTCTTTCCTTCCTACCTTTCTTCTTTCCCTTTTTCCTCCTCCTTTCCTTCTTCACCTTCCCTTCTAAAATATAAACAGGTTCACATGCTTCAAAGATGGGATTGATTGATCAATCTGAAGAAGAAAAAATGTATTGATAAATAGAAGATTATTAAAATTTAACCCCACATGTGAAAAGCATGGGAACCACATGTGGAGAAGGAAAGAGAGAAAGGAAGAAATAAGGGAAAATATGTCTCAGGAAAAAGACAAATGAAACAAATAAAGCAGGCGCTGAGACAGGAGCTGAGAAGAGGTAGTAAGGAATACACAGTTTCAGAACTGTGATGCTCATGAAATACACCAGAAAAATGAACAGATTTGCTAACTTATTAATTCAAGTGGTACTTATTGAGTTAGTGCTATGTGCATGTCACGGGGAAAACCCTGGAGGATTCAAAGGTGCGTCAACTACGTCTGTATCTCTGACCTGTGGTTACTTTCTGATGCTGTATCAGGACCACTAAAAAGTTGTGTGTAGCTTTCTAGTGTTGGGACACAGTACCAGACATACATAACATAAAGCAGAAAATATCTATTCTGTCTATGTTTTCAGAGGTTTTAGTCTCTGATTGGCTGGTTGTGAGGCAGCTCTCCTAAGTTGTGTCCCTGGTGACCTGCCGCCAAGCGGGCCCCACCTCCTAACAGCACTTTTGGCTGTGGACTCATTGATGGACTAATACAGTATTGAGTTAACATCCTTGTGACCTAATTATCTTTCAGAACCTTGGGCCGGGGAGTTAGCTCAGTGGTTCCGGCACCTGTCTTGCAAGCGCAAGGGCCCGGGTTCATTCCCCGGTAACCACATACCATACTGGGTGTGGAGACTCACGCCCAGCAGCAACCAGTACCACATACCACAGTGCCAGGCGTGGTGGCTCACACCTGTAATCCCAGCACTCGGGAGGCAGAAGCAGGAGGATTGCTGAGATGTGAGTTTGAGACTGAGCTTGGGGCCAACCTGAACTATAAAGTGAGACCCTGTCTCAAAAAACAAACAAACAAAACAAAACAAAAACAAAAAACCTCCACCTGTGAATAATGCTGCTGCATTGAGGGTCAAATCCTCAATACATGCCTCCTTTGGGGGTCACTTAATATTTTATGTCATAACAAATACAGACATGTTTGTGGTATGTTTATAATACCAACAGGCCAGTAAACACTGCAGAAGGGGACAAAGGAGGAGCTTGTTTGTTTTCCTGGGAAAGGGTGAGCAGGTTGTAAACGTTTATCATGATACTTGAAGTTACATTTAAAGATTGTGTTTTTACTGTAGTCCAATAGGAACTTTCAAAATTTGAATCAGTAACCTTCCTAGCCCCAGTAAAATGTGATCATAATTTTACTTCAGTACAACCTATGTAAGGTTTGGGACTTAAACCAGTGACTCTATTTACTTTGTGAATCCTTTGACTGATCTGGCTTCAAAATGTTCTAATCTGCATGACTATTTGCCTTTGTGTTTAGACTGTGAACTAAATAGCAGTTTCCCCATTATTGGATTATAAATTCTTCATTGTTCTTAAGATACTAGCCTAGTAGATTCTTGTGTAGATTATTGAATTAGTAAACTGTGGAATTAGTGAATAAATGCAGTAACATCTTCATCACCCAAGGATTATTTTCTGACTACCTGAAAAATGTGATACTCATGTCTAAGGCTTTCTACTTTACAGAGTTTTGAATTGGTATCTAGGATACAGTCCAACCTAGGACTACTTTCTCTCACTACTGAAAAATAAGCAGTCTGGATTTCATTCATGTAGTCATAGTCTACCCCTATGTCCTCAAGAGTTCTACCTATTATCTCTTTGGTAGATTTAGTGTTTGTTTTAATATTCAGATCTTTGATCCATTTTCATTTTAGTTTAGTGAATAGTGGAGACCTGGGACTAGTTTTAGTCTTCAGCAGATAGAAAGTAGGTTTTTCTGCACTACTTATAAAAGGGGCTATCTTTCTTTCAGGGAATGTATTTGGCCCCTTTGTCAAAGATAAAGTGGTTGAGTGGTTTTGGGTTATTTCCACATCTTCTAGTCTGTTCCAGACTGCATGAGAAATATAATGAAGAATCAATAACTGAGATCTCATCCTATTAAAAAGTTTTTGCACTGCAAAAGGAACCACCAGCACAATGAAGAGACAACTCACAGAGTGGGAAAATTTTTTAACTCCGGTAAAGGAGTAACATCTAGAACATACAAAGAATTGAAAAAAGAAGTTAGACTTCTCATACTTAAAGATGCAATCCAAAAATGGCCATCTGAAATTAATAGCTCAAATGGCACACAAAGATATGAAAAAATGTTCAGCATCACTGGTCATCCAAGAGATGCAAATTAAAACAAAGCTAAGATTTCTTCCCACACCAGAAAGAATGGCTAATATCAAGAAATCAATCAACAACAAATGCTGATGGAGCTGTGAGAAAAAAGAATCCTTCTCCACTGTTGGTGGGAGTTTAGAGTAGTACAACCACTGTGGAAGTCAGTGTGGAGGTTGTTCCTCAAATATTACGATGTACGGTTCCATTGACCCAGCTGTTCCTCTGTTCCCATAAGAATTAAAAGCATCATATTACAGCAATACATGAATGCCTGTGTTTATAGTGACATAGTTGTAATAGCTAAATCTTGGAAACAATGCAAATGTCCATCAATCGATGAATGGATAAAAAAAGATGTGGTTTTTTAATACACTGAAGTAGTACTCAGCCATAAAGAAGGACTTGAGACAAGGTGAGTGTACTTTGAGACTATAGTCTTAAGTAAAATAAATCAGACATACCTGTATAAATATCACATTGTCTCTCTAGTATGAGAAACTGAAAGGGTAAAGAAGAACGTAAATGTATAATAAATAATTTGAAATAGGAAGAAACTGAAAGGAAAGAGAAAGTGGGAAGGGGAGAAGGAGAAAAGAAGGGAGGGAAAGAAAAAAATCTTTTGTAAATAAGGAGGGAAGCAGTTGAAGAGTGGATTGGGAGAAAAAGAGGAATCAAGATACATCACATACAGGTACAAATTCTCTATGATGAATGTGATGATAATATATATTTAAGTTATAACAATAAAGTTAATTTTAAAAATGATCAGTGGTTTCTGAGATTTGTGAAAAGGAAGTATGAAGAGTGAAAAGAAGATTTTTAGGGCAGAAGAATTATTATGTACTGACCTACAGATAAATGAATTTGTGAAAATCAAACAAAAAATTAAAATGGGATTTTACAGAGTCCAGGGAACATTTGAAACTTCTGAAAATAGAAGCCAATTCAGATATTCAAATGAAATGCATGCACCAGACTCAATTAATACTATGTGATAAGAAATTAAATCAGAGGTCATAGCAGCTACAATTGTAGACTAACAGTAGCATATAACTTGACTGCAACTAATCAAGACCAAGGTATTGCAGAATATCAAGATTTTCATTTCCTGACAGAATTTTATATTGAAATTGGGAAATAAACCCAGTTATTTGTACTAATATATTTCCAAATATATTACAATTTGAAAAAAATAAAGAACTTTCTTGTCCAGTGCATTTAGCTATACTATATCAAGTTTCTATGTAAAATTTAAGAAACTTTCATTAGTTCTTAATATTTTTTAGAATATACAAATTTGTTTTTTAAAATACTTTGAGATATCAATGTATTTAAATCTTCTACCATACTATTAATGGAATGTTTAAAATAATATTAAGTAAGTTAAGTAAAGAAAAATGAGCATACCTCATGGTAGGCAAGAATAGTGCAGGAACTGACTTTGGATCAGAAAATATATTTTTAGACAAACATTGTCCATAATGGGAAACAATCAGGGAATTATGGTATAGCACGTGCCTTCCATAGCTACTTAGGATGCTTGCTTCACTGAGGGAAAGCAAGAAGCATTTACAACGGTGTCTAGTTCATTTGGGAGAGTTTCTTCAGTGCTGCTGCATGTGAGGATGAAAGTGTTCCTGCTCTTCCCCGACTTTGCAGTCTATAATTGTGCTCCAGTTTCTGGATCTCTGGGGCTGCTTAGTCTATTTGGCCACACATTTGGACCTTCCTGTCCTCACCGTAGCTTTACTGAGTCAGAGTTTCTGAGCCCAGAATTCCCAAAGTAATTTGTTTGATCATCATAATAAATGATATCAGTTATGAAATATAAAGTTGTAAGTTCTGAAATATGAAGTTTAAATTCTTCCTTAAACTCTTCCATAATCCATCACTATTAATGAATAGGAGACCATCCAAAGGTCTGAGGTTTAATTTCTGTTGGCATTCATTCAGAGGTTCGTATTTTCATCTGAGGTTATGGAGTCTGATAGCTGACTCTAGATATCATCTTCCCATCTTCAGGTTACTGAGTCCCATAAATTTTCTGTGGGTGGAATGATGTGGTTTTTCTGGCAATTCAGAATGTAGGTCAGAATGTTTGTGAGAACTACTCACTCTGCAAGTTGAAAGAGTGGTAGCATATAAACCCAAGATATTATTGTTGCCATTACTTGTGGCTACTAATTACCTGATAACCAGATTATCCACTAAACCCAAACTTTAAAATTGAGATTATGAGACATTGGAATCTTATCTGACTGACCATCTTTTCACTTTAATTGCCTTTAAACATTTACATGTTCACATGTACCAGGTGCAAAATGGAAGTGGTGAGGTGACTGTGTCATGCAGATAGGTTAATCCTCTGTAGATCAACCTCCAGTACTTTGGGAAGGATGTGGTATAATAAGAAACAATCCAAGCAAGAGTGACACAATTTTAGTTTAATGAAAGTCCAAGTCTTATGAAATAAAGTGCCTTTGCATATTAATTTTGGCTAAATGATTTTTAAAAATTATGTTACATGACAAGGAATAATTAAATTATTTGAAAAGTTCTATACTAAACAAAAATGCTTAAAGACTAATTTAAGGATTTCAAATATAATCAGAAATTTCACAACTAAGAGGAAAGAAGAGATTTCTCCTTCCTGAGATAATACCTTAATAAGCAACCCAAATAAACTTATTAAATATTAAAAAAACACTGAAATTACAAATAACCCTGATAGCCAAATAATCAAAGATCACAGCACAGATGAAAATAAATTCACTAGGAACTTAAATTAGTTGTTAAATCATCAGTGGATTTGTTAAAATGTTTTAGATACATCGATATTTTCTCAGATGTTAGCATCTGAGAGGCACTTGTACAAAGAAGTATTGCCCATCACTAGACAAAATAAACAATCATTCTAAAATCTTTCCAAGAACACACCTAGGGCTACTCCACTGTTACTAAAATTTATAACTCAGAAATACATTGCAGTTTGATTCCCTATAGTGAAATCCTTGCATGAGAGAAATCTAAAATCATAGCTGATAGCAAAGATTCCAGATGTGTTACTACGCAAAGAAATACAAACAAAATTATGGACATCAAATTGTATGAGAATGACATTAATTTGATATGACCGTCAACGCCTCTTTTAAAAATCAAGCATTATTGGGCCGGGGAGTTAGCTCAGTGGTTCCGGCGCCTGTCTCGCAAGCGCAAGGACCCCGGTTTGATTCCCTGGTAACCACATAACAATACTGGGTGTGGAGACCCACACCCAGCAGCAACCAGTACCACATACCACAGTGCCGGGCGTGGTGGCTCACGCCTGTAATCCCAGCACTCGGTAGGCAGAGGCAGGAGGATTGTGATGTGAGTTTGAGGCTGAGCTGAGGGCCAGCCTGAACCACAAAGCGAGACCCTGTCTCAAAAAAAAAAAAAAAAAAAAAATCAAGCATTATTGGTAGCTTTGCTATTTTGCAAGCAGGAAGAGTTTCCATAAGTCAGATGTTAAAACAATACACCAGCAGATTTCTATTCAACTTCAGTCTGTTCATTGAATGAGGGAAACAAGCAAAAATCAGAGAGGCTAAGAGGTTGACTACTGGGGAAGAAATTTACATGAGCTGTTCGGAGAGCCAGATACACTAACACACTCTAATACTTTATGTCCTGGTGCCTCTAAGTATGTAGATATTATTTACCTGCACAATTCTTGTTTAACTAAGAAGCGGTTCTGAATCCATGAATGGCTGTTGAACCCATACTTTCTTTTTTACAGGTTTAAATAGCCTGTTGTGAGTATTTTATCAAGAACTAGGTTTTAAAGTTTGGAAGTTCTGAAGTGAGCTTTCTAAAGATTCTACTTCTCATTTATTTTCATGTAAGCAAGCCTACATGTCTTTGAGCCCTGCAAGACAGGAACATAGAATGCGGTACCAGAATTATTTAGTTGATAGAAATAATGACATGAGTAGCTGGAGGAGAGTCCAGGGCAGTGGATGGACAGATAGATTTGCTGATTTGCATTCCAGAAAAAGTGAACTATTTACCTTAATTCTGTGGATGAGAGTTGTACTATGACTGTGACCTAGAAAAAGGAAAAATAAAATCCCCTTGACGTAGAAGCCCATTCAGAAACATTTTCTGTGGACGATAGGAGGGCCAGCCTCATCATACTCCTGCTTACTGATCCACATCTGCTGGAATGTGGACAGGCTGGCCAGGATGGAGCCCCCAATCCAAACAGAATACTTCCGCTCTGGGGGGGCGATGATCTTGATCTTCATGGTGCTGGGTGCTAGGACTATGATTTCTTTCTGCATCCTGTCAGCAATGCCTGGGTACATGGTGCTGCCTCCGGACAGCACAGTGTTGGCGTATAAATCCTTACGAATGTCCACGTCACACTTCATGATAGAGTTGAAAGTTGTCTCATGGATTCCACTGGACTCAATGCCCAGAAAGGAAGGCTGGAAAATGGCTTCCGGGCATCGAAAGCGTTCGTTCCCGATGGTGATAACCTGCCCGTCAGGAAGCTCATAGCTTCTTTCCAGTGAAGAGGAGGAAGCTGCGCTGACCATCTCGTGTTCAAAGTCCAGAGCCACATAGCACAGCTTCTCTTTGACGTCCCGAACAATCTCTCTCTCTGCTGTAGTGGTGAAGTTATAGCCTCGTTCTGTCAAGATCTTCATGAGATAATCAGTCAGGTCTCTGCCTGCCAGATCCAGACGTAGAATGGCATGGGGCAGTGCATAACCTTCATAGATGGGCACGGTGTGAGTGACCCCATCCCCGGAGTCCATCACGATTCCCGTGGTCCGTCCGGAAGCATAGAGGGACAGCACAGCTTGGATCGCCACATACATGGCGGGGGTGTTGAAGGCCTCAAACATGATCTGAGTCATCTTTTCCCGGTTGATCTTCGGGTTGAGAGGTGCCTCGGTGAGGAGGATGGGGTGCTCATCCGGGGCCACGCGGAGCTCATTGTAGAAAGTGTGGTACCAGATCTTCTCCATATCATCCCAGTTGGTGACTACTCCGTGCTCGATGGGGTACTTTAAGGTCAGGACGCCTCTCTTGCTCTGAGCCTCATCCCCCACGTAGCAGTCCTTCTGGCCCATGCCTACCATCACCCCCTGGTGTCGGGGACGCCCCACCATGGAGGGGAACACAGCCCGAGGGGCATCGTCACCCCCGAAACCTGCCTTACATACCCCTGACCCATTATCCACCACCAAGGCAGACAGCTCATCATCAATCATGGTGCCGCTGAGCACTTCCGGATAAGTCCGTAGAATTTCAATACAGGAATACACTAACTATGATGTACAAAAGAGAGTGAGTAGGTCTAAAGGCCTCCTGAGCTGCCTTCAAAGAAGAGTCTCTAGTGTGATCAGGAGCATTTAAAGGAATCCCTCGACCCCTCCCATGTCCTGTCCCCTCAGTTCCCAGCACTTTTAGGTGGGGTCACCTTTAAAGTATTAGTAATGATGATGATTACAGAATTTATTAGCAGTCTTTCCTTCATAAGGAAGGGAATTTGCAGCCAAGTGGCCAAATTGCTGGTTACTGTAATTAGGCAGCCCACACAGGGCTGTTAGCCTGCTTGGCGAGGTTTCTAGATAACTATGTGATTCAATGGGGGCTATAAAAACTAGATGAAAGAAAGCTGGTAGTGCACGTGGGTTACACTGTCAGAAGGACCACTCTTTCCTTATTTTGCCCTCTGGGTCTATTTTCTCTATACCAGCTCTAACTTTTTAATCTTAATATATTGCTCTTATAAAGGATTTGAGCCTGCAAGTTTTACTTTTTCAAAACTTTTTTCCTTCTTAGACTCTTAATCTTATGGGATATCATCATGAAAACAATTCTTTCAGTGAATGGAAATAATGAATGACAAGGGAAAGCTGACAGCTGGAATTATAATAAATTTGTATGCAAGGGCCGGGGATATAGCTCAGTGTCTTGCAAGCCCAGCGACCCGGGTTCAATCGCAGGTAACCACATAACATACTGGGCGTGGAGACTTACCCCAGCAGCAACCAGTACCACATACCACAGTGCCGGGCGTGGTGGCTCACGCCTGTCATCCCAGCACTCGGGAGGCAGAGGCAGGAAGATTGCTGTGATGTGAGTTTGAGGCTGAGCTCTATGCAAAATGCAAGGGTATTTAATAGACTTCTAATTTGTCACAGACCAAGTAAAAACAACAGAATGATCAATGAAGTAAGTTACTATAGGTCTTTCTTTTCAAATACAAATTTCTAGTAGCCTGACTTTATTAAGCAGTAGCTATGCCTAGACATTGTTGACTGGGCTGAGTTAAGGTCTGTTTGGTCTATGTGGGCTACACAGAGGAGGTCAACTTTCCTGCCTGATTAATGAGTTGAAATGTAATTCATAAAAGTTGTTTTCATTTGCAATAACTCAAGTTACACAACAATGAACATAAGTGACAGGATAAATCTGAAAGGTATATATATATATTTTTTGAACTCAATATTTTAATCTTTAAGATGTATATACTGTCTCATAACATCAAGCTTTCTGGAAGTTATTAAGAACCACACAATTGTGATAGTGTTATCTTCTTCCCATTTTAAGACATACTACACCTTGATTGCTTTAGAAAAAAAATTTGTTTTCATTTTATGTTCAGTACAGAAATATAGACAACCTGGTACCATATGTATTGTGATGAAATGTAGGACAATAGCAACATGTTACAGAAGAACAACAACTAAGAAAGCTTACTACTTCTCTCCCCGTATGTTAGGTGAATAAAATATGACCTGCCAACTCTCCTATAGCAAAGTGATTTTTCATATCCACATGTGAGTTTCCCAGAGTCACCTTTATTTCAGTCACCAGTTCATTTTTTCACTCAGCCCAGCTCATTTTGAAAGTAGTAGGTAGCAGGCCAGCATTAGGAAGCAGGTACACATCCTTCAGTTCAAAGCCCGGACCGCAGGTCTGCGTCTTTGCTGAGTTAGCCTCTGGGAGGGTCATGATGACAACATGCTGTGATTGTGTAGCCATCTTCTTCGTCTGTATCTTGATACAGAGTTATATTTTTCTGGGCTTGTCCAGTGCTATCATATGCCTTCAACCCTTCATGTTAAAAATCAGTCAAGGAAGAACACGTGTTTCAACACAACATACGTGGTTTTACTTTGGATCCACCAGGACAAACTTTTCACTTAATCTTTTCTGTAACCAAGTAATTTTTCCTTTAAAAATGTTGAAGAATTGAACTCTAACCTGAACGAATGGCTTTTTGAGCTTTTTCATATCAAGCCAATTTTTTTATTAAAACAATATTATATTGCTCTAAGATAGTCCTTTAGGGAATGTCTCTTTTAAAACCCCATAATAAACTACACAAGTCCCAGAAGGTGGAAAATAAAATACACATTGTGTTTGGCACAGGTCCATACTTATGAATATTCTGGTGTGGGGTGTAAAGCAGAACCATATCAGTGGAAACGTCAGGTGTGAGCCCATCGGGTACCAAGTGGAGCCTCATGTCCTACATGTACTGAGCGCTGCTGAGAACTGCCTTTGAGCCGAGGGGTGTGTGGTACTGAGTCCATGGAGCACCACCAGTAGCAGCTGTGGGATTTTGGTGGATGATCTGCTAACTCCTGTCTTAGTTTTGATCTTCCCAAAGAAACTTTCATCATTTATATAACATTGCAGAAGTTTACGATCTTTAGCTCTCAACAGTACAAGAGATTATAATTAAAGATGTTTAAAAATATAATCTCTTGTGCTGGTTAAGTTTTTGAGAAGTAGTAAGAGTTTGTGTGAGTGAAACCTAGGAAGAAGGGTGCAAATGTGGGGTTGGCAGAAGGCCTGTCCTTGGAAGTAATGGGTTTCATAACTGATTAGAATTTGCAAATGTTTAGTTTACCTAGAACTATGTAGGTCTCTATAGTTAACTTCTAAAGTCCAGAATTTTCTTTTGTTTTGCAGCTTTCCTATTTAACTACTGTACAGATATCCAATACTAGAGTGAGGTACAGCTCAGAGCCTCATACATGAACACAATGAGAGGAGGTGGCTTAGAAGCAGAGACACTGTAAATAGAAAGCGATCACTTTCACAGAGTAGCCTTGGACTTGGTTCAATCTGCAAACCTTCAGTAAGCTTCTCCCATGCCTGGCATTGGTAATATTTTAATCAATGGAATATAGTCCTTCTTTTAGAAGAGTACACTGTTGTTCAGGTGAAAGCCACCTCCTGTGTAACAGGTGGCTAGTGGATAAGAAGCAGCTGCATTATGATAAGGCTTTGCTACCGCTGATCACTTGTCAAAGATTTTAACATCTGTCTCATACACAGGTAATCAGATTATAATGTGGTAGACAGATAAAGAGTTGGAACAGAGATACGAAGGGGAAGCAAGGTGTGTCTGACCCTGGCCCTGTGGAGGCAAAGGCAAAGGGAGGCCAAAGGGAGGTGATTCCTGATTGTAGGGGTGGACAGGCTTGCCAGTGGAAGCAATACTGCTGACACAGAATTAGAGAATCAGTTGTGTATTTGGAACTAGGTCTCCACACAAGAACCATCAAAGGTTTAGAGTCTCAGAAAGAGTTTGGATTTTGGCAGGTGTGAGGAGAGAAGTAGAACTTCAGAATGACACGTTACATTCCATGTGGATTATATGTGATGAAACTCAGGGCCGTGGGATGCTAAATCTTAGTGATTATCTCTTGTCTAGATTTGTGTGTCTGAAACTTGGCAGTTAAATGAGTTCCCTTTCTGCCACTCAGAATTTAGAACATTGAATCCGCCTCCCTCCTCCCGGTCTGCACTCAGTTCCTTCCACACTCTGTCCTTGTGGCTTGGTGTGCTTTGCACATAATTAGCTCTCCCCGTATGTTAGCAGTCTGGAGAGTCTGCTTCAAGTGCACTCTGTTCTGAGAGGCAGAGTAATATGGCTCTTAGTACAGAGTGTTTAATAACACATACATGGGTGGGTAGCTACTATGAGTTTTTTCACTATACACTCATTTATTCTCTAAAAGATATAGCTGACCACTTTTAAACATCAAAAAAGCTTGTTTACTTTGTGATTAGTACTATGTAGTATTTAGAGTTCATATTGTAAAATTAAATCAAAAGATCTTATGAAATATAAATGTTCACTCTGGAGAAGTCTCTACTATACAAGTTTCATGATTTTTTATAAATGATAAACCCCTGCATGACTGATAACATTCATAGTAATTTTATGATTTGTTTTAATATGTAGATTTATGTAAAAAGTAGTGTGAAAAATAGAAAATTATAGCAAGCTCTCCTTCAGATAAAACATGACTCATGCACCTGTTTACTGAGGCCGGCATGGACAAGAGGAAGGAAGAGTGGTTTTGGGGAGATAAATCTTGAATAGTTTCAGGTTGTGCTTGGAAGGAAAATCTGAGCATGAGAATCATTTTCCTGGTGCAGCTGGCCAGAACTCCCAGCCCCCAGCCTGTGCTAGTGCACCTTTGTGAATAAGACCAATTGTTCTTCTTTAGAGCCACACAATTCCTCTTTTTTAAAAAAATTTTTTTTAACCAGTATAGACTTAATGGCAGTACTTCCTTACTGTAACTTTAGAAATGTCATAGAGCAGCTTTTGACCACATCAACTGATTTGGAAACAAAGCTGTTCATAAGAGGAATATATTCCTCTGTGCTGTAGATAAATCTTCAAGGATATTTTGCTTACAAAGAAAAGGAGAAAAAACAGTGGAGAAGATTGTGCAATGAAAAATATGAAGATGCACAGAAGTTCATCTGCTACTGAGAGGAATTGCATATCTAATCCTGAGTGGTGTTCTGATCCTGAAAATGGAGAGAGAACAAACAAACAAAAAAAAACAGTGATGAATGGTCACTTAAAGCCTGCAGAACTTTATGTTCACTGTTTCACGTACAACACTTATTAAGCACATGGGGTTATTGTTCTCATTTTAGAAGAATAGACTAAAGGTCCAAGAGTAAACTGACCCAGGCTACATGGAACAGCAGTAATAACATCAGGATCTGAATGCAATCAGACTAAGTCTAGAGTCCAAACTCTGCCTGAGGATGCATTAAAAAAGAACACGTGGTATCTGGCTGTCCTAAGGGGGAGGGGCATGAGTAGGCACAGTCCTTGTGAAAACTGTGTTTTCCCTGTTGGGAAATAAAGTGTGAAATAGTGTCTCTGGGTGCAAACCAAACTGAATTTTGAGGGAAAAGGAGGCAAAGCACTGCACTAAGTTTATCCATGTTATTAACATCAGTACATCTTGCTCTCCAAATAGATAAAAAGGTGGTATATTAATGTCTGACCTGAGAAAGAAACACATTTACAAGTAAGGAGGCAAATCTGTTATTATCTGACATAGAAAATAGTATGAGGCTTAAATTCTGGAGCAATGATCAGACAGGCGACGGATCACTGAAAGTGAAATGCAGTCAGGAGGACAAGTGCATCCTTTGAGGCACAGCTGGTGGGAAGGAGCCTGCCTGCTTTTGTTTTTGGTCCCAGCGGTACTGGCTTCAGACATCCAGACTGCACCATGGTGAGAATATGAGCAGGAGAAAGCAGGGCAGGGCTTGCGTTTAGGAAGTGGGGAGAGCCTCTCGGAGTAGATCTGATGTTCTCCAAATGGGCCAAGAATAGAGGCCAGCCAAGGTGGGACCATCAAACTATACAGGTAAAATCATAAAACCCAGAGAGCAAGGAAATCAGATGGCAATAAAGGCTCTGATGACCAGGCTACTTAGCGTATGAGTTGCAGTCAGAGATAATTCCCTTGTGAGCTGAGATAATTCCCATAATGCTAGTGACCCAGAACATGAGGGAACTGGCAGGGCAGATCTCTCCAAGGTGAAGAAGAAACAACTGTAAAAGCACCTGTGATTTGACCTGACAGGTGTGGGGCCAAAATCACATGTCTTTAAAAATGACTAGAATCAAGGCAGTCTGTTATAAAAAGACAGAAAACAAAATCGAAGGAATGCTTTTTAGTTCAGCCTTGTACCAGTGTGTAGTTTCATTCTGCCGGTCCCAGCTTTGTGCCTGCCTATGTGTTACATCTGATTTCTGGCACATTTTCATAAAGAGCATATAGAAGCCCATGACCTAGTTGTAAAGCACTAGATATGCCCTGTCTCCTTACAGACAGCCTGCTGCTATGGAAATGTGTTGCCCTGGGTAAAAGATATCAAAGGCAGATGAGGCAGGATGAAAAGGCTAATTCAGTTTTGGAAGCTGCTAATTCACTTCCTGGGGGAAACTTATTGATTGGTAGAATATGACTCAATGTTGTGTATTTTTTTTTCTCTTAAGCTTAGACAATATCAGCCTTTTTAGGTATCTATGAGACACAGATAAGAAATTACTTTAGATATCTGGAATTAGAAAAACGTCTTGTGGGTTTTCTTCATTCTCTTTTTGCTGACGTAAAGGGATTAAGTCATCAGTTGACAGGAAAAGCGTGAATGGGTAGGAGGCCCGGGGTTGGAGATCACCAGAAGAGAGAGACAGAACTTATAGAGAAAGTAGGAAACCTAGATGAAAGCAGGTCACTGCAGTATTAGGACTTAAAACCTGACTTTTGAAGATTCTCTTTCTTTGGTTGTCACATCACCCAATCCAGGAAACATGACACCAAAGAACCTGTAGAAAAGATAATTCTACTATTTTGCAAATTCTGGATTGTCATAAGGCCAGATCAGGACTCAATGCCGTGTGCAAATAGGGTTCCTTCACATATTCTTTGACCCATACACTGTTCAACAAACATTTTTGAACTTCTAGCTTTGAATATTCATGAAATAAGTAGACTTCTGAATTCCTACTTTGTTGTGAAAAAATAGAAAATCAAGCAACATTGGGACCACATTCCTCAACTATAGCCGAACAGTAGCTACTCCCCTTTGATGGGATGAAGGGTCTCCATGTCCCCGGCCCCCTGTGTATGTGGCATGTTTTCCAGCTCGCCATCATGGTTCTCATAGACTTGCCAATCGTCTGTGCTCTGAGAAACTAAGGAAGACCATGGTAGGGCAGGGAAACAACAATGGGAAGCTGTGTTCTGTTCTCATTCCTGGGGATGGTTGTGTCGATAAGAAAATGTATAAAACACTAGGTGACTGAGTTTCCTTACTTATGTGACAAGTAACAAAATTTAGAATAGTCTTTGAGAAGGAAAAAGGAATAAAATTCAGATAACAGGGCAGGAAGAGAAATTATGGTTTTCTTTGTTTTGAGCATGAGATGTGATAGAATAGGTTTGTGTCATAAAACAAAGAATTGTAATTAGCATCTGTAATGAAAGTACTATGAATATAATAAAATACAGTGCTATTTTGTAGTGAACTGTTTTATCACGTTGGAGAGAAAACTCTAAGTCTGGTGCCTTGAATTTTCTCCAATTCTTGGTTAGATGGGTTGAGTAAGACCTAAACAGAGTTTTGAACAGTGTTCTCACATTCCGGGACTTTCCCTCACTTTCTTATCCTCTTGAAAAGGAGAGTTATCTTTGGGAAAGATGTGATGTGTTTTTGCCTTCTTGGATCCACTTCCTCTGAAACTGAGTTATTTGAAGAACATCCGGAGATGACACAAGAATTTGCCAAAGGAGAGTCTTGCTTAAAGCCTTCAGAGCAATTCTTGCTTTTCTTATATTCAGATGCAAATAGAAACTGGGTCAAATTAGAAGACTATCAGAAATATACCACAGGATTAAAACAGGAGGGGAAGAATCATTTTGTTAACATGTTGGATTGACATTGACGATATTTTCAGTTCTAACCAGAAAGGAAAAGAGAAAAAATTCACTTTAAGCAGAAAAAAAAAAAAAATTAAATGTTGATAGAATGTAAAGAAATGCAAAATAACAGAAATATTAACTAAAGACAAAATTATCCAAGCTGGTAGAGGGAGTGAGGAGGGGTTTAAAGTAGAATTTCATTTATTTTATAATAACCACATATTTATATATGGAAATAAAATGAATCCTATATGAAAATGTCACTTCCTATTTGGAATGTTTTGATGACTTCATTTTAGCTATAGAACAAGTCTAGGCTCCTTGCATTAAAACAAAAGGCCCTCTATTATCTGGCTCCAACCTACTTACTCTGTCTGATATTCTACTCTTCTTTCCCCACCTCAACCCATGATCCTTCTACTCTGGCCTCCTGGACTAATTGTATTCCTGGATAGCCTGTTCCTTTGTATTCTGACATTGCACCCTTCCCTGGGGGTGTCCCTCCCTCTTCCTTACCCTTTGATCTGTCATCTATAACCTATGTCATATGCTCACCATATACCCATGAAGCCTTCTTCATTTTCCCTAGGAGGACTGACTCTCTCAGGAGCCATAGTGTTTACCTTATATCAGTTACAGGTCTTTTCTCTTTCTGTTTCATATTATTTATTTCCATGGTTTTCTCCCTCCCTGTACTCTCTATTCATCTTCACATTTTATTTTTCACACTGTCTACAACAGAGTCTTGCAAATCTAGTTGTTGTATCACTGACTGCTGATTTGCATTTCTAATATGTATTTTGAAACAGTTGTCTGATTGGGTTAAATTAACATTCCAGTATATGATTGTTTAAATTCTAACTTAATGTATTCAAAACCAAATTTATTAGCTTCTCCTCAGTTATCTGTTTATATAATTAAGGTCAATATTTTCAATATTACTTATTTTTCTACTTTGGGTGTCATCTTTGACCAACTCTTTAATACACTTTTAAAAATTGCCCCTCATATGGCCTCAAATTTTTTTTTTTTTTTTTGAGGCAGGGTCTCACTTTTGGGTTCAGACTGGTCCTGAGCTCAGCCTCAAACTCACATCTCAGCAATCCTCCTGCCTCCGCCTCCCGAGTGCTAGGATTACAGGCATGAGCCACCACGCCCGGCACTGTGAAATGTGGTGCTGATTGCTGCTGGGTGTGAGTCTCCAAGTCCAGTATGGTATGTGGTTACCGGGGATCGAACCCAGGTCCTTGCGCTTGCAAGACAGGTGCCAGAACCACTGAGCTAAATCCTCAGCTCCCCAAAAAAGTATTCTTATTGAGGAGTCCCACAGTGGATCGGAAATGGACACCCCGGTACTGCTGAAGCTGGGGGGATTGAGGGGGGTACAGCAGGATCGGAAGCAAGGAAATAGCTAAGACATACATGAAAAGCAAGTGAACCAAAGATGCTGTCCCCTGTCCTGACTGGCATCTGGGGTAAATTAAGGCTTGTGAGTCTCCAGTAGGATGAGCCCAGGATTTCACATTGCATGTCATGGGACCGAAACTGACGGTGTCTTGTCCATGACTCCAGGTAGGCGAAGCGAGTCACAAGGCAGCTCAGACTTGAGGAGTGGGGGATGGGGGAGGGGCTCTGTTCTATCTCTTGAAGGGCAAAACTGTGAGGACATATACAAAGGGATATGAATATAGGGAAAGGGATTGTTGTGGCTGATTTGGAAAAAATCTATAAGAAATGATAAGATTCATAATTGTCAGACTTGCTATCAATAAAAGAATTGTGCAGAAAGAGAAATTTCTACAAGATGAAGCTGTGAATAATATCTTCTGAGAATCAAAGATGATATTACATCCCTAAAACAAGAACAGAATGTCATAAAAATATTTTGAGAGCAAAAAATGTCTGAGAACGTATCAATAAGATTGCACAAATGAAAGCGTTAATAGGAATTTTGGAAACTTGAAGACTATTCTAGAACATATAACAAAATGACAATAAGGCTGAAAAATGGAACATTTTAAAATTAGAGGGTTAATCCAACAATACAATATCCAACTTGCAGACTCTACAGAAAAGAGAAAAAGTGGAGGGAAAGTCAATAAGAAATGCTTGTCTCACAATCGGGTCAGAGCACCCCAGGCCATGACCTATGCTACAGAGAGATTTTAGAGGCTGGGGGAAAGAGAAGTTTCTAAAAGTTTTAAGTGAAATCCTCCTTTCAATAGTCACAGTCAAAGAAATGAGAAATAGTGCATCTTAGATGTTTTGTAAGTGGGAAAGGGAACTGAGAGATGAAGAGTTGGACAGTGGGGTTTGTGGGATGGGGAATGAAAAAAATTTAAGATGTGTTATGTACATGTAATGTAATCATTTCATGTCACAAACATGAGTTAAAAGAAATGAGGAAAGGGGATTTAGAGACAGTAGGAGGGGAATCAAAAGGATCAGGAAGTGTTAAGTGGATATATTTATGTATCTAATCCCTAAGGTGAATGTAAATGTCATGTCCTGCAAACATGTACCAATAATAACTTTTATGAAGAATGTCGTTAGTCTTCTCCATCCTGAAACTGGGAACTCTGAGGGAAAATGGTATTTAAGCTACAGTTCCATAACGAGCCAGTCTCACAGTGAATCCTAGAGACTAATAAAAGACTCTTCAGACACATAATTGGGTCTCATATTTTTGTTTCTTTCTTAGTTAATATTAGCTCACATTCTCCATAAAAATCAGAGGATATACTAAGAAGAAGAAAACACAAGATACAAAAAATAAAAAGCAGCTCAAAGGCCAGAAAGGTCTCTACATGGTGACATGGGATTCAGATGCAATTTCTATAAATCAGGATGGGAGTTCAATGAACCCAGAGAGAAGAGGATACAGAAGTTTCCAGAAAGATGTTAAAGAAAAGACAGGATGAAGCTTATGGGACCTGTGTGCTTGAATGAGTTGAGGACATATTTATTCCTAAAATTTTGAACAGACAAAATGGGCTGCTAATAACTGTGAGAACTGGTAATACTTGTAAAAATGTGCAAAAATGGAAATTTGGGTGATCCTGTGGCCACAGTACTACAAAAGCTGAATAACTGTGTTAGATTAATTAATGATATAATTATACCAGAAGATGGAGAAGAAGGAAACCAAGGAGGGCCAGGAAACATCAAGAGTGTCATCCTTTCCCTTTGACAAAAAGAAAGTATAGATAATATTTATTTCTGAAATATCATGAAACATCTATATAAACAGTGTTTATAAAGAAGAGACAATGGAGCAAGCATCTACACAAATGATATTGGTTGCCACTGAGGACAGAAAATTGGTAGTAGAAAGAGGTAGAACAGGAAAATACTGTTTCTGATTACTTAGCCTCTTATCGTGAAATAATTGTGAGAAAGTACATGAGTTCTGGACCCTCATGAAAGGTGGAAGAAACATTTTAGCAATCTCATCATCCAAGGTGCCCATTATTATTATTTTCTACATAGCTGAGACTTGTGTATACCCAATTTGTGCTTTCTTTTTAAATCACATATCCATATCATCAATATTTCTCCTATATCCTATAAAAATAAAATACAAAGAAGAAATAAAGAAGCGTAAATAAAAATTGAATAAATATTCTTTGCCAGCTCTCTCTTGATGTAAAATAATTTAAAAACTTGGACTAGATTGAAGGACAATATATCTTGAAGGTGGGCAGGGGATAATTCCGATTTCAAGTTATCTTGCATGCCTGTCCAATTATGTTTCCTTTTTGGGTACCCAATGAGAATATGTTATTTTTAAAGGAATTAAAGTCTGTGTCCATGTTGCCATAATATCCTTCACCTTCATGGATGACCACTCATTTTACTATATTTGACAATAACAGTTCATCTCTATGACAAGCATTTTACTGTGTACGACTATAGCAACGCCATTTTATATATGTATACAGCTATTGAAAGAATTTCTAAGAATTTTCTCTTTCTCTGTCTCTTTTTTATGTGGTGCTGAAGATTGAACTCAAGACCTTGTGCTTGCCAGGTGCAGTGCCACTGAGTCACATCTGTAGCCCCAAAGGGATTTCTAATGGAATACAAGTATGATTTTTAAAATTTCTGGTGCCCAGAATTTAATTAAAAAATCTTTCTCTTGACTTAGCTTACTTGATTCTCATAATAACTCTGTGAGGTACATAAGCATACAATTTGCTCGTGTAACTCAAGGATTAATATTTAATGATATGTAAATTGCGATAATATAACAGTATATATTCTAAATAACATCTTGCAGTTATTTGAGAAAGGATCTTCTCATGTGGTAATGCTTCTGATTCTTTGTTTAAGACAACTGGACTTCAGATAATGCGTGGAAATCCTCCAACTCTAATGAACATTTCTTGCCTCGCCTGTCTCTCTAGTCACCCACTCACTTTTACAACAGTCTATTTATTAATTTTTGACCCAGGAGTTGAACAAGTGATTTCTTAGATAAGCACATAATTATTCGCTTTGGCCAGCCGTGGAATTATACCTTAGTTACACTGCATTTCTCTCCACTTGCTTTAATGGCAGTTTCTTCCTAGCTTCTCCTATCCTAGTTTTTAAAAGTCAAACTTCTTTGCTTAAAGCAGAGAAAAGGAGTTTATTCTGAAGCTCAGAATATGTTTTGGTACTGTGTCAAGATGCTCGGGAATCCTTGTGTTGAAGGAATTAGATGCTTTCTGTCTCTGGTCCAGGAGAGGCAAACGAGCGCCCACCTCCCTGGTCCTGAAGCAGCCTGAGGAAGACTTAGGGAGAGGAGGAGGGGCCGTGACTTCGGGGGTGCACGCGCTGCAGCGGGGCACAAAAGGGAGGGGGAGCAAAACTCTGTCCTCTCTTTTTAAATCTTCTGGCGAAGTCCTTCCAGCGTTGCTCTCTTTGAGGGCAGGGTGTGTGTGTGTGTGTGTGTGTGTGTGTTCGTGTGTGTATGTATGTGTGTTGAGGGAATATGCTTGATTAGAGAAAGACCTTCATCTGAAATTGATTCTTAGTTTTTATTAAGTAGGGTTGATTCAAATTTTAAAATTTTGTAATGAGGATGTAAAATAATGTAAATTTTAAAATGAGGACTTGTAATTTGCTTAGAACTCATTATTGACTTGCTATAATCCCAAGGAAAAAAGTAGGTAAAAACAGTTCTACCAGAGTGTTCTGGTCCTATGACTTCTTCCCCTCTTCTACGCCAATTAAATGAGAATAAAAGTAGCCACCAGATACTTGTCAATCTCACCTGAAACCTGGGCTTTTCAGTTTCATGCCACACTCATTAGCCAGAGAAACAAATCAATTGACTGTAGACCCTTATTGCTAGTTACAAAACATGTAGACCCTTATTGCTAGTTACAAAACATGTAAATAATTGTTTTCCATAGAACCCCAGCGTATTTTCTCTCTCTTTTCAGTGTTTCGCGTGTGCGGAGTGCAAGCCCACTGGTCTTGCCACTGAGGTCTGAGCCGTGGGCTGCTCCGAGGGACCTTTCAGCCACTAGGTGGCAGCAACGCTCTTTCCAGCCTCCGTAGTCGCGGGCTGTGTTGCCTGGTAAACCTCCAGAAAAGCGAGCATCTCTGTCTGGCCTCTGTTAGTCTTTGCTCTCAGATGTGCACAGGATTTTTAATATGCTATTTATTATTTAATATGCTATGCTTGTCTTAGTGATTCTACCATTTATTAATGAGAATAAATGGATTTCTCGGTTGTATGGAAAAATAATAGCTTTGTATTTCTAGGATCATTTATATTTTTAGATTCTGGTTTCTCAGCACTGGCATTATTGGCATCTTGACTTATAATTCTTTGGTGGAACCTGTGTATTTTGAGGGGGCTGTGTATCCCCAGCCGTACCTAGCAGATGCTGGTAGCATTTCTCACCACTTCATAACTCCGATACCCTCAGATTTCTCCAGATAGTGACAAATGCCACCGGGGAACAAAACCGCTCTTTGTTGACAATCACTAAACTAAGTTATTTCATCCATTTCCTAAGAGTGGCCCCAGTATTAGTACTCATTTAATTTTGTAGGTGTGTGTAGATTAATGTACATCTACTTGTTTTTAAGTGTTTTCCACATTTTTATTGTTGGGGGATAATGTTTCTGGAGGAGAAAAGTAAAATAAAAAAGACAGTGAACGCCAGGTGTGGTGGCACATGTTTATATGACCCCAGCATTGTTGGAGGCTGAGACTGAAGGATTACAAGTTTGAGCCCAGCGTGGGCAACTTATGAAGACTGTGTCTCAAAATTAAAAAAAAAAAAAATTAAAAGGAAGCCAGTTATCTAAACCAGTGTGAAGGCCCTGGGTTCAGTGTTCAGTACTAAAAAAGGAAAAAACCCCTCCAAACACAAAGATACAAGTAAAGACGCTACACACTTGGCCCAGCCTGAGTTTTCAAAATTGCAGTTCCTGGTTAATAGTACCCACAGATGCATGGTCTGTATTTTGCTTCCTTTTGATTTAAATAGCATGGTAGGTGTGGAGGATGAGAGGGAGAACAGCTCTAAGAGGTTACACTGAAAACATTTTTGAGTAGCTAGAAAGGGCTCCAAAAATTCCAGCAGGATGGAGGAGTCACTTGGCCCCACTGGACGTCGGCTAAGGATGGCAGCATTATCGCAGCCTCTTAGCTGATGGGTTCTTGCTCAGCAAAGTGAACACCAACTTCAATTCAGAGAGATACTTGGTTCTTTGCAAAGCAGTCAAAACAGGCGGGCTCCTCCCTCCCCAGGCCTTCCAAAGCTCCCTCCCCAGAGAGTACCCAGGGCTTCATGATCAGAGGCATTGGAGAGGGTGAGGGGATCCAGGGTTGATATAGCTCCGCCTTCTATTAAGTAGGAACTGTATTTTGATTTGCTTCAGATACTCCATGAAGTGTGTGGGAGAAGGAAATGGACTTGATTCCAGAGACCAGATGGGAACAAATTCTCAGGTGAGTTCCCCTCCTCCTTCCTGCTTGGGAACAGTTTTAGAGAAAAAAGATAATCCTTTGGACAATTAAACTCGAGGGTTGCACATGTATTCAGAGAACTCCACTATCTGGAGTTTCCACCTTTAGCATACGGATGACTTTTAGGAGGCAAGAGATGATTTTTCTTGCGAAGACAGAGACAGCTCCCAGAATCTGGGGTCCAAATGGAATCATTTGACTAACCTTCATCTGAGCCTGAACAGTGGCAATGGAGTCACAGCACAAAACAGATATTATAAAGGGTCAGCCCCGAGTGAGCCTGGGGTGGGGCTGGAACGGGAGGGCAGCCAGGGCAAGTTCAAATGGAGGGGACATGCCTGTTCTTTGAAGACATAATCACGTGTTACTTGGATTTTTCTATACTGCTGGATCAAGCTTTGTTAAGAATGTCTGTCCCACAGCGGGAATTGAGATATTTTCCACAGCTTATTTCTTCTCCCATGATTCCCATGGCACCAAAAGCTGCGGTTCACCAGCCACAGCGAGAGATCCTTTGGCGAGCTGGGCTTCAGGGATAGCATGTCTGAGGTGCTGTCCCTGTGAGGAACTGGCTTTGTGCCTCTAGCTGAGATGCACTGATCCTGCTAAGTGGCGAGTCGAAGAAGGGCCAGATCTCTGTGCTTGTAACCAAGCCCTGTACGTGCTGGGGGAGGCCAAGGATGTGAGGGCGAGGGAAGGTCAGCAGTGAGCTGGGGATGATGCCAAGGAGGGAACTTGATTCCCTGATTCTCCTTCCAGAGTTCCAGCAGGCTGGCTCAGCGAGGCCAGCTTGGATCACGTATGGAGCTGTCGTTTGGCTTTTGGTCACTTATACACCATTTCTAGCTGTTCATTATTCCTGTGGACTTTTGCTCAGAACATGAGAAACAAAAAGCAAAACAAGGGCCTCTTATCCTGTTCTCTGCTGTTGTCAATGAGTGAAATTGGTTGGGCAGAGTGCAAGCTTCCTCATGCTGCATTTAATGAATTTTTGCTGCTGTTGTTGTATGAATGCTTTTAGGAAGAAAATTGTGTGTGTGTGTGTGTGTGTGTGTGTGTGTGTGTGTGTGTGTGCATGTGTAAAGTCCTCTGACATTTAAAATCCAGCATTTATCTATTTACTTTGTCAGGGAGATGGGTTAAAGTCAGTAGATTAATTATTCAACTGACAAGGATGTAAATAGATACAAATCTATTGCTTCTGTCAGAAGTGCTTCTAGTTTACATTGACCTTTGTGCAAATTAGAGACAGAGTGTCCTTTGGGCAGAGTGAGCCCCATTGCAAATCTCTCAATCAGGCTCCTTTGTGCAAGTACTAAGGCTTGTTGTACACCTCCATCATTTGAGGGGAGAGAGTGGACTGCAAATTGTCCTGTTAGGGTGGAAAGTCTACTGAAAAAAACATCTTGAGCAGAATTTAAAGGAGAAATTGCTGTTTTCTGGGCACGACCAAGAGAAGAAGGTAAGTTACCTATTCTGAGGGAAATTCATAATGACCTGCTGGATCCTTGACCCTGAGGACCTCATTTCTACTGCTGGGCTAATATGGCCTCCTGTGGGAGGGGTGGAGTGGAAGAACAAACATGAATGCAGGGAAAAGGAAAAGGAGGAGCTAGGGACTCAGCCCTGGTGAAATCTCCTCACCCATTGGCCTGGTGCTCTGGTGCCAACCTGGGAACTATCCTTGCTTTCCTGACTCCTGCCTGTTCTCAGAGGTTTCTGAGTGACAGCGAGCACTGATGTGACTTTGTACCTCTCCCCATACCCACTGTGGAATCTTCCATGAGCCCATGACTGGGGCCCTATGACACCGTACCTCATCTTTCTTATGCCCTAGCTGTTCTAACTTCCGGGAAGCCTGGGTTCCTTAGGCACCTTCCAGATACTCCTTTTTCTGTTGGGGTGATACCCTGCTCAAGGGCTCATTTTGGACCTATAAATCATACTTATATGTTTCTACTTGTACCTTATAGAGCTATCTCCTGGGTTTGGACTAATCTTTGAAACCATGGTTCTTACAAAGAACTATTGGATTCCCCAGGGAACTCTGATAAATTTGGATGCCCACGATGTTTATTGGCCTTTGAGATCAGAACTGCTGAGGAGGCACAAGCACAGTTGCTTTAGGCACAGTTGTCTAAACCCTTCTTAGGCTATTCTCACAGGCTGGCATGGCTGGAACACAATTTTAGAATTACATTCTCTCATCTGCCTGTTTGACAAGTCAGGCTTTCTTGGACTTCCGTGTTCAGACATGTGGCCCTGGTTGAGCCTTCTGAGTCTTGGACAGGCCTGGCTCATCACCAGACAAACTCAGATTATGACTGAGTTTTGGAGTCAAAAGGCTGAGGGGAAAATCTGGAGGGTAAAAGTTAGCCTTGTGTGGTTTCTTTATTGCGTAGGCCTAATAAAGGCAATCCGTCAGTCTTGTGTTTCATAGGAAAGAACTGTCCTTAACTTATGAATGGGTTGTGTTCCAGGATTTGTGTGTGGTCAGTTGTAGATACAGTACCCGACTCCCATAATCACATGGTTACAGAGCAAAGTGGCAGGTTGTAAAGTGTAACTGAATCTTTAAAATATTGAACTTTAGAACTAACAGAGACAAACAATCAAGTCACCTTTTATTCTCAGGTTGAACCATATGGAATTGACATCTTTGGATATCCACAAATTGGCAGTTTTCTGCTGACTTAACCTTGGGTATGTTTTGCTTTAGGAAAGAAAAACATTTGACACACTAAAATGAAAAGTTCAGAAGTTTGGTCTTATCAAGAGTCTGAGATCAAACTCTCCTTTTTTCCTAGTTTTGCTATTCTTTTCACTCTCTCTGCTTCCATGCAGTAAAATGTGGGCAACAAACACAGACTTTCTGAGAGAGCAGCTATAAAATGAAGAGAGTAGTAGTACGTGTAAATTTCTATCAGTTGTAACGAATGGAGGGGGAAGAGGTTGTCACTGAGTGGAGGGCTGGGGCCTGACGAAAGCAGCCTCTGGTGACAGACATTCCCATAGAAGCCTTCCAGGAACTGGGTGCAAAGCCCTACCCTGCCCTCTCTCAGGGCCTGCTTCTTGAGTGAGGGGCAGCAGTGGCTGTGGTGCTTGCAGGAGCAGAGCAAACTGCAGGCACAGACTTGAAAGTGTGGCTGTCACATGCATGGGCCATGTGACAGCTGAAAGTGTATCTGTGAGGTCACGGAGAATTATCTGCCTTGACAAGTGAAGAGCGTGTCTCAAGGATGAGTCAAAGCATAGGAATCTTGCCTTGTGTACATTGTCTTGCAGTAGAAAGTGTATATTTTAGGCAGCAAATGGGCTGCTCTGTGAGTCACGAGGCTGCAGTGTGTGCTTTTCCTTGTGATGCAGGAAGGGCCGTTCTGTTTCTGGAGCTCAGGAAGAATGCCTGACACATAGTAGGTGCATGGGAAGGGTTGCCTCAGACCCGAACAGTGCTGATTACTTTTCTCTTTTGTTGCTATGGAAAGCTCAAAGGTCATGTTTGTGCTCTTTTCTGGAGACAGGTGTAGCAAGCATCAGTTTTCACCTATTGGTATTGCCTGAGGGAACAGACTTCTTTGGGAGAAGGCTTTATGTTCACTACATATTATACAGAAAACAGTGCTTTTATTTATCTAAATGTTGACTTAGTATTTTATATAGGGGAACAGCATTTCACTGGTGCTTATTTCTCCATATTGTAGTTCTACATAGATTAAAATCTGATTTGTTTCCAATGTTTATTAAAGTGGCTTGAGAATTGCACTACTCTGAGTGAATTCTGGGTCACCAAGGAGAAATCTCTGCACCTGCTGGAACTGGTTATCAGAGGACACCTGCAGCTTTACAGTTAGCACGACTGAGGATGGAAGCAGAAGATAAGGAATGAAAATGATTCAACCACTTACTCTGCAAAAATTACAGAAACTCCTTTTCTTCCTTAGTGATGCCTAGCAAATAAAAGTTGGAGTCCACGTGCTGGAGCTTTCACAGTAGTCCGCATCACATTCTTTAAAAGGAGTAAACGGCACAGCAAATTCATGATTACAAATTCCATGGACCCTGAAAAAGAGTCTGATCTCTTAGCTTTGCAAGTGATTTCCATAATGCGCTTTCCTTCACCGTGACATCTTAATATCACCATTGCCTGTCTTCACATGCGAGGTCAATTCTGAATCACATTATGCAATTACGTAAATGCAGTTCCATACAATATAGGAAAGTAATGTTGCTGTAAGTCATTTCAAAAGCCTTCTAGAGATGTAGTTTCACTCTAGATAGAAAGTCTTTCTTGTCCTTTCAACTGTTCCATGTATTTTAGAAAGATATTGTAAGCATCACTTAAAATGCTTTTTAATATACTTTTTTTTCAAAGCTTTATTTATCTTTAAGAGTCTGAAGTGGACTTTAATGTTTTTATGAAAATCTGTCAATATGCTTGTGGCCATTTCCAGACTGAGGCCAATCAACTGAAGTTTTATTTCTGGACACTAGCTAGCTTCATAAACACACACACATATGCACACATACATGCATATACACACAAGTGCATATGTGTGCGCGCATGCACACACACACACATACACACACACACACACACACACACACACACACACACACACACACACACACTCTCTCTCTCTCTTTTGTCTGTTTGGGATAGTGAGCAAGAATGGAGCATTCTGTTCATCCCCAGACAACAGGAGTCTGCTGGTCTAGGGTGTATGCTCTTCTTGTCACTTTTCTTCTATAATCACATCTTCTCCACAGCACAAACCAGCAGATCCCCACACATGCCAAAGTGACCTGCCCTCTGCTGCAGGGTCTCATGTCTGCACTTGTTCAGAGCTGAGATAGCAATGGGAGAGCTGCTGGGCAGAGGCAAGTATAAAAAATAATTTTCTCTCTGGGACAAATTCCAATAATATTTATTTCTGGAGAGACACAGTTAAAGATAATCTTTCCCTTGTGATACACAGGTTGTTAGGGACTTTCAGAGAAAAGAATAGTGAAATAAAATGGCAGAGATTTAGAAACTTAAAAATAGAACTATTTAATCCTCACCACAGTTAGTGAAGGGTTATGTGGTATTAAAGAGATTAAAAATTCAGTGGCAAGTTCATTGGCAGAGACCAAAGATATAAGCCAGGTTCAAAAGAACAATTCATGAAAGATTCAGCTATTCACCTACCCCACATTTCCTTAGTGCCTGCTGCGTTCCAGGCACTATCGTGAATACTGGAGTAGAGCAGTGACTCCGACAGCCAAGGATTACATTCTAATGTAGAGTCAGACTAGGTCAACATTTCCATTATAGATAAATGCACATGTGTAAATAAAAATGTAATGAATATAATATTAATTTAAATTTATGATACCAGATAACTCAAAGGATATTGAAGAAGTTAAAGCAAAATTAAGGAACAGAGTATAAGTGTGGATGGGAAGTTCTCCTTGAGAGAGACCTGAGTTATGTGACGGGGTGGGCTATGGGAGCAGTTGGAGAACATGTTCCAGGAAAGAGAGAGTCAATGTAAAGTCCTGGGACAGAAACAAGTTTGAAGCACAGCTGGAAGTAGCAAGAAGTGCTGAGCTGGAGAATCAGAACAGTGGGGGAGATTGTGGTTGATGAGGCCTGGGGGTAGGGGAGGAAGGTCGTGCTCTTAGAGGGCAGTGTAGGTCACTGCATGTGACAGAAACCTGATGGAGGGTTTGAGCAAGGGAGCATAGGCATACTCTGCTTCACTTTAATAAGTCCTGAGTGGTCATCGTATTGAGACTTGACTGAAGATGGTAAGGAGCCGAAGTCAGAAGGTCTGTGGAGAAGCTCTTGGAACTGGTCAAATGGAAGATGATGAAAGCTCGAACTGTAGAGACGTCGGTGGAAAGACATGACACGTATTTTGAAGATAGTCAGTGGGATTTGCTGATTAAGAGATTCAAGGACAAAGAGGACTCAGAATAACTTGTAGGTTGTATGCTAAACAATTTTGTGAAAGGGGAGCTATTTTATTGTGAGTGATGCTTTGGATGAGTGAAGTTTGAATGCTGGCCAAATGCCAATAGGTGAGATGAAGAAAGCAACTGAATCTAGAAGCCAGGAGGTAGGAACAGAGCCTGAGTTGACGTGTACAGTTTGGGGTGTGAATGCTATTGGAAGCCGAAGCACAAAGGAGATACACTTGAGGATAATGTACAGAGAGGACTGGCCCGGCGTCCTCTGACATTTAGAAGCCAGAAGGAACAGGAAGAGACAGCAAAGGGGGCTGAGGAGCAGCCGCCAGTATCCTAAGGGGAGAGCCCCCACCACAGGTGGAGACTGTTTTAAGAGCAAGGAAATGAGCAACTCTGCCAATGCTGAGAGCAAAAGCAAAGTGGTGCCAGAGATGGTTCACTCAAGTCAGACAGATGGATGGAGTCTAATTGACTGAACAATTGATTGATCTGATATCTCCATGTATATTTATCTATCTACTCCACAGATACATATACATACATATTATGCATGCACATGTACATATAATACATATAAATTGAGTAATATTTCTAGATTATATGGTCACACAGTATTTTCTCCAAAAAATCTTTATTGGTACATTATGAATACACATCATAATTGCATTGAACATTGAGAGTTTGTACCAGAATATGACAGTTGATTTTCATATTTTTCCTTTCCCCCCCGCCCCGCAACCCCCCAGCCTCTATCTACACAATCTTTGTTTTCTTTTTTCTTTGTTTATTACCACATTTGTTTCTCCCTCATTATTTATCCTTATATTCTCCTTCCTTTTAAATATTTTCTACTTCACAATATCAACTATACATAGTACAACTCACTTACAACTTCATTTTCTCATGCCAGACAAAAGATACGATATTTACACATCTGTGACCTGTTTATTTCGCTCTTGAGGATGTCCTCAAGGTACATCCATTTGAGTATGAATGACTCAATCTTATCATTTTTAAAGGCAGAGTAATACTCCATTCTATAAAACAACCACATCTTCTCTCTTTTTTTTTTTTTTTTTTTTTTTGAGACAGGGTGTCACTTTGTGATTCAGGCTGGCCCTGAGCTCAGCCTCAAACTCACATCACAATCCTCCTGCTTCTGCCTCCCAAGTGCTGGGATTACAGGCGTGAGCCACCACGCCCGGCACTGTGGTATGTGGTACTGGTTGCTGCTGGGCGTCAGTCTCCACACCCAGTATTGTATGTGGTTAACTGAGGATCAAACCTGGGTCCTTGTGCTTGCAAGACAAGTGCTGGAACCACTGAGCTAAATCCCTGGCTCCTCACATCTTCTTTATCCAGTCTCCAGTTGATGGACACTTGGGTTGATTCCAAAATTTAGCAGTCACAAACTGAGCTGCTATAAACATGGGTGCACATATGTCGTTGTGAAATGAATCTTTTAATTCCTTTGTGTATATACCTAGCAGAGAGATGGCCAGGTCAAATGGGACCTCTAATCTCAGTTTTTTGAGGAATCTCCACACTGATTTCCAAGGAGGTTGTACATTCCCACCAACAGTAGAGAAGGGTTCCCTTTTTTCTGCAGCCTCACCAACATTTGTTGCTGGCTAATTATGAAATAGCAGCCATTCTTTGTGGAGTGAGATGAAATCTTGGTGTGTTTTCATTTGCATCTCTCAAGTGACCAATGATGGTGAGCATTTCTTTGTATACTTCTTAGCTGCTTTTACTTCTTCCTCTAAAAAAATGTCTGTTCATTTCAGATGTCCATTTTTGAATTGGGTCTTTAAATTTGGGTAGGCTGATTTTTTAAGCTCTTTATATATTCTAGATAGTAGCCCTTTGTGTGAGAAACAGCTGGTAAGATTCTTTCCCATATTGTTGGTTGCCTTTTCACTCTGTTGGTGGTTTCCTTTGCTATGCAGAAGCTTTTTAATGAAATGAGATCCCATTTGCTGATTTCTTCTGCCAATTCTTGTGCTAAAGTGGTTTTGTTCAAGAAGTCCTTCCCTAAGCCAATGTCTTCAAGAGTTTTACCTAACCTGTTTTGCAGCAGGTTTAGAGTGTCTGTTTTAATATTTAGATTCTTTCATCCACATTGATTTTAGCTTGGTACATGGTGAAAGAAATAGGTCTAGTTTTAGTCTTTGGCAAGTTAAAGCCCAGTTTTTCCAGCACCATTTGTTAAAGAGGCTATCTTTCCTCCATTGAGGATTTTTGGCTCCTTTGTCAAAGATGAGGTGACTCAGTGTATCTGGAGTAGTTTCTGGATCTTCTAATCTACTACATTGATCCTCAGATCTGTTACTTTGCCAGTACCATGCAGTTTTTTTTTTTTTTTAATCACACTGACTTTATAGTATAGTTTCAGGTTTGGGATTGAATACTCCCACTGTGTCCCTGTTGCTTAAAATTGCTTTGGCTATTCCAGGTCTTTTGTGGTTCCAGATGAAAATTTGGATTTTTTTCTCTAGATCTGTGAAATATGCTGTTGAGATTTCAATCAGGATTGCGTTTTTAATATCTTCTTCTATCACCTTTTTCAGAGTGCTATAGTTTTCAGAGTAGAGGTCTTTTACCTCTGTTAGATTGATTCCTAAATATTTTATTTGTTGGGATGCTATTGTGAAAGGGACTGACTTCCTAGTTTCTATCTCTGGGTCTGTTGTGTGTGTATACAAAGGCTACTGATTTTTGAACATTGACCTTGTATCCAGCTAAGCGACTAAATTTGATGATTAGGTCCAACACTGTATTAACAGACTCAAGGACAAAAACCATATAATCATCTCAATTGATGCAGAAAAAACGTTTGAGAAAATACAACCCTCATTTATGTTGAAAACTCTACAGAAGATTGGAATAGGTGATCTGTATCTCAAACTAATAAAAGCTATCTGTGAGAAACCATCAGCCAGCATCATACTAAATGGTCAAAAATTGCAACCTTTCACATTAAGATCAGGAACAAAACAAGGAGGTCCTCTCTCACCACTTCTGTTCAGTATAGTTCTGGAAATATTAGCCACAGCAATTAGGCAAGAGAAAGAAATACAAGGAATAGATATAGGAAAATAAGTCAAATTGTCATCATTTGCTGATGTACTCTGCCTCTTTTAGGTTTTTTTGTTTGTTTGTTTGTTTGTTTTGAGACAGGGTCTCTCTTGGTGGTTCAGGCTGGCTCTGAGCTCAGCCTCCAACTCACATCATAGCAATCCTCCTGCCTTTGCCTCCCAAGTGCTGGGATTACAGGCGTGAGCCACCATGCCCGGCACTGTGGTATGTGGTACTGATTGCTGCTGGGAGTGAGTCTCCACACCCAGTATTGTTGTGTGGTTACTGGGGATTGAACCCAGGTCCTTGCGCTTGCAAGACAGGTGCCGGAACCACTGAGCTAACTCCCCGGCCCACTCCTCATCTTTTAAATGGTGGCCAATTCAGACTGAACTTTGATTCTTCTGAGGGCACTTGTGGCTGTATTCAGTGGCTCTTTAGTTGGTTTTTGGTTTATATGTTTACATTACCCTCAGTCTCTTCAAGTTTTTGCTAGAATAAACCCAGATAGGTAGAGATTAAAATGGTCATATACCCTGGATGATACTCTGCTTATGTCCATCATTTATACCCAAGGAACTGGATGCTATTGAGAGGCTCTCAAAGCTGGAAAAGGAGCCATGTTGGGAGTTAAGTTGAAGTCAAACTGATGTAGGTCTGAGAGGCAGAGATGTCCTTGGGGAATCACCGAGCCTAGCAGTTGGGAACTATTTCTCACAGGGCAAATTGCTTACTTCAGAACTATTTGAAATTTCTTCCTTAGATACCTAACACTAATTTTTTAAAACAATTAAGTTAAATTTTCCTGCACCTTAGTATCAGGAGTTATAAAATATTGATACTGACCCCTTCTTTCAGGATGGCTGTTAGGATTTGGAGCAAAACTGAAATGCTACATATGGAAAGGTACTCAGATAGTAGTAGTTTGGGCTGGGGATTTAGCTCAGTGGTTCCAGCACCTGTCTTGCTAAGCGTAAGGACCCGGGTTCGATCCCCAGTTAACCACATACAATACTGGGTGTGAGCAACCAGTACCAATACCACAGTGCTGGGCGTATTGGCTCATGCCTGTAATCCCAGCACTTGGGAGGCAGAGGCAGGAGGATTGCTGTGATGTGAGTTTGAGGCTGAGGTCTGGTCAGATAGTAGTAGTTAGTTACATCGTGCTATCTTAGGGGCCGGGGTTGGGTATGAGAAGACATGAATGAATGCAAGGAGGTACCAGAGTTCATAGTTTTTTTTTTTCCTACTTATGAACCTTGATTATCTCAAAACAAATTTTGCATCAGTCAGAAATTGCATGACTCGATCTATTCTATCCATCCCAGTGACTGCTATGATGATTTGCTGAGCCACATCTGGGTCCCTCGTGACCTTATGATGCTTGCTTGAGTGAGTGGCTCTGCACTAATGCCACCTTTGCTGTTCTCTTGCCTTGGCCTTGGGTCCCTTCTCACAGAATGGTGGCAGCAGTGGGCATGAGGAGAGTGTATGTGCTGTGGGCCTAGCTGGCCCCTCGTGTGCTCTGCTCCCCTTGGAGGTAAGTGGAGACACATTTCTTTCCTGGCAGCTGCAGAACCCCGCGTCAGCAAAGAGCTTTGAAGTTTCCTGAGGAGAAAAGGCATTCTATAAAAAGAAGGAACGATTATTGCTTCCTGACTTTGGTGAGTTAGCATCGGTCTAGTGAATTTGGAAACTAGCGGTAAACTTCATATTTAATTATTTTGGCTTATATTTAATAAAAGGAAAATTCTTCCTATGTACATTTAGCACCAAGAGATAAAGAGAAGGGGAAGAAAAGAGGAAAGGGGATATAAAAAATAAAGATGTGTTACATCTGTGTACCAACTCTCCATGATGAATATACTCTTAACTGCAAAGATGTGCTAATAAAAATAGAAATTAAAAATATCACCGGCAAAAAGCATAGACTGATTCAGACAAATTCTAGATACAGATATATATATATATATATATATATATATATATATATATATATTCTTGAATCAGAAAGTAAAAATAAATGAAAAATGAGTATGATTAATTTTGCAACAAGAATTTAAATATCCTTAAATTCATTGAAATGAATTTTCACCATACCATCAGATTTTTTTTAATCTTACCTATATTTTTGAATAGGGCTTGGGTAGGAATTCTTCATGTTAAGACTGTCCCAAATTCAAACCTGTCTTATTTGCTGTAGCAATCCTCTTGCTTTCTCCAATTTCCAATACTATTTCCTTCTTTGAGAATAGCTTCTTTTCCAGTTGCACACATGCTGGTATCTGTATTGGTTTTGCTGGCAGTTTTAATGATTATGGGCAGATAAAGGTCTTATAAACATGAACTTTATAGCAGACCTTTAATAAACTGGAGGGAAGTAGTGGATATAGCTGTCATGCTTGCTGGGTACATCAGACCTGTGTGGCTAATATTTAACCTAGTTTGTCAGGACTCTGTGGTGTATGTAGCACTGTGTTGGGTGAGATGAACATTCCACATGGAGAAGACACTCAATGAGTACTTTTGGTGTCGTTGAAGAGAGGCAGATGGTAAAACCCAGAGGGCTTTCCCTTGTCCTTGCTGAAATGATCAGAGAAGGAAGGCTTATACAGGGATCAAAGTGGGGCCTGAGAAATGGCATAGCAATGTGGGAGCCCAGGGTATAACCTGTGAGAGTGAGCAGAGCAATTGAATTAGAGCCGAATCAGAAGATAAGAGCTTGGGAGGGGAGTGGAGAAGTGCCGGCTAGAAAAGGCAAGAGTCAGGATAGAAATACAGAGAAAAACTGGAAAAGGGAGACATAAGTCAGACATTTAAAAATAAAATCCTGATCAAAGTTAAAAGATCAGCTTTCAAAGGGAGAAGAGAGTGCATAGATTAGAGAACCAGGTAGAGGTAGAATTAAAAGACAGCCTGGCATGAAAGGGAGGCATAAAGAAGGATGTTTTCTTCCTGACTAAAAAGCCTGGCTTCTTCCTCTCCTGCCAGTGGGCACCAGTGAGCAGATCTGTTGAGGACTGCCTAACTTAATGATTAAGCCCACTGCCTTTGTTAATCTGGGTCCCTCGTATGAGCTCTGGAATACGGGCAGATTAACCTCATTGTCAAATGGGGAAAATAATAGTATCTATCTTAGGGTCACTGAGACAAAACAAGAGTCCAAACATGTGAAGGTTAGATCACTACTTGGCACTGGTTGTTATTACTGAGGGTCTTCTTTGCTGCAGCATTTTCTGGGAACTTGATATTGGGAATGGAGTTTGGTTTAGAAAGAAAGGGCAATATAAAATTACTTTTAAAAACCACATTAGTATCTGAATTCCTCATGTGGTATGGCCTTCTTGTTCCTTGATACTAAAAACTGTACAAGTTTAGGCTCTTATTCATTTTGCTACTAAGGGCCAATACATGGTACATAATGATTTCTTTTTTGTTAGTTTTCAGGAAGTATTAAAAGAAGGTGTATGAGTTACAGTTTACCTGAAATAAAGAGACCATAAAAAGCTTGTAAAACCACTAACTTGAGGTCTGACTGGTTTTCTGCATTCAGAATGCTGTATCAAATATCTGGATTTGTAAGAGGAAAGTAAATTAAATTCACTAGCCAAGGTGGTGCAACTAACAAAGTAGGTACTAGGTGATTCTCTACATATCATCAGACTTAGTCCTTGTCACCACTTCAGGGAAAGGAGTTTTTATTCCCTATTTATAAATGAAAACATACATTAAGAGTGATTAGGCTACATATACATGGGGAAATAGCTACTAAATGATTCCTACACTATATTCTCTATGATGAAGCTGTGGAAAATATGGGGAGTTTTCCTTAGAAGATCTGAGAGACTGCCCTGGATGTACAATATTTCCTGCCTCTGCCTTGGTGTTACAGGTTCCAAATGTCTGCTGATCACAGTGGCAGATGAGAAATGTCTGTGGCACAGTGGCAAGTCACTCTGAACAGTTTAGAGAGGGCGATCATAGACGTAGGACCCAGATGTCACAAGTCACACCTTGCCTAGGGAATGGAGGACGGGGGAGCAGATTCCGCCAGGTTGTAAACTGGCATTTGAACTTGCAACTTGAGACCCTCTGGTATGTTCTGGGCTAGGTTATTCTTTTTTTTTAGGTTTTTTGAGACAGGGTCTCGCTTTGTGGTTCAGGCTGGCCCCGAGCTCAGCCTCAAACTCACATCACAGCAATCCTCCTGCCTCTGCCTCCCGAGTGCTGGGATTACAGGTGTGAGCCACCACGCCCGGCACTGTGGTATGTGGTACTGGTTGCTGCTGGGTGTGAGTCTCCACATCCAGTATAGTATGTGGTTACCGGGGAATCGAACCCGGGTCCTTGCGCCTGCAAGACAGGCGCCGGAACCACTGAGCTAACTCCCCGGCCCTGGGCTAGGTTATTCTTAGTGTCAGTTCATTTTGGAAAAGTTTGTAGGAATGAGGCAAGTTTTTGATACAAAGTTACCAAGTGCTAGTAGGCAAAGCAGTTTCTCTGTCTGAATCCTCACCCTCGGTAGTTCACGTTCCTTCTGGGCTCTGATCTTATGAGATGCTCAATTCATTGTCTCCATTAGAGAACCGTGTGGGGGAGGTGCAGACCTGGAACTTGGGCTGCTTCCTTAGGGACTCACGCCATGAGTGCCCCAGAGCAGAGGGAAGAGTTCTGCATTTGGCTTCCTGCAGAGAAGGCAAGGTCAGCCTGGCAGTCTGAGAAGAGGTGCTGGGTGGTCTTTTTCCTTCAGTTCTCAGGGTCAGTCATGCTGGCCTCCTTCCAGATCCAGACCCAGCCTGAGCCTTAAAACCACTACAGAAGGCACCAGATATCCGTTGCATGCTCCTGTGCTATGGCCGGCTATTCCCTGTTCAAGCTCACAAGCCAAACAGTCTGCCTTAAAGTTTTTGATAGTAATTTTTAGTCAAGGTATTTTTATTCTTACTCAAATATATTTATTTGAATAGGAAACACATACTCATAGAAAAATTCTAAAAATTCCTAAAAGGCATCAAATGAATAGTGTCTGTCTTCTCTCCATATGTGAGCACCCTTCACTTTAATTTTTTTTGTTTAAGGAAATGCAAAAATTCTTATAGATCTGAACATTGAGGTTCTCCAGAGAAACCACCAGCAGTGTGTGCGTGCGTGCACGTGCATGTGTGTATCTCTGTGTTATTTTAAGGACATGATTTATGCAGTTATTGAGAATGAGAGGCATCAAGATCTGTAGATGGCAAAGAAGAGATCCAGGAAAGCCAGTTCTGAAACCTGATAGGCATGAGGCCCAAGAAAGCCGATGTTGCCCTTTGAAGCGGAAGACCAAAAGAGACCAATGTCTCCATGCAAGCTCTCAAGTAGGAGTTTCTCCTTGTGGAAGAGTCAAAGTTTTTGCTTATCTCAGGCCTTCAGCTGATGGAATGAGGCCTACTGAGATTCAGGTGGTAATCCCATCCAGCAATACCCTCCCAGATATACCCAGATGTACCACAGATATACTGATGTCTGACCAAATGTCTGTGTAGCTCATGCACAAATTTATACCTAGAATCAACTATGATAAGCTGTCTAATTATTTTTTAATTGTAAATTTAAAATATACTTTATTTTTTAGAGCAGCATCATGCTGAAACATCAGAGTTTTGCCACTAATGAACCTACTATGATAGATTATTATTAGCTTACATTAGGGTTCATGCTCGGGGTTACACATTGCGTGGATTTTGACAAATGTACAGTAACATGTATCCACCAGGATGGTATCATACTGAGTTCTTTTTAATCTATTCATATGGACACCTCAGTTGCTTTCAGTTTTGAAAAATTACAAGTTAATGTATGCAGAATTTTGGGTACATATCTATTTTTTACTCATTTGGTAAATAACAAGTAGTAAATTTTACAAAAAGAGAATGTTTAACTTTGTAAGAAACTGCCAAAGTGTCTTGCAAAGTGCATGTGATAGTTTGCATTCCCTCTATGAGTTCTTGTTGCTTCATCATCTTGTCAGCATTTGTTATGCTGCAGACTTTGGCCATTTGAATAGTCATAAAGCCATAGTTCATTTTTGTTGTAATTTATAATTCTCTAATGATGTGGGATGCAGAGCATCTTTTCACATATTTATTTGTTATCTGTATATCTTCTTTGGTTAAGTGTTTATTATAGTCTTTTGCTTATTTTAAAGTCAGATTATTTTCTAATTGTTGAGATTTAAGAATTATTTACATATCTTGGTTAACAGTTCTTTATCAGATATGTCTTTTGCCGATATTTTCTCCCAGTCTTTGGCTTATTTTCTCATACTCTTGACATTGTTTTTCTTTGACTAGAAGTTTTTAATGTGCATAAAGTCCAGCTCACTAAATATCTCTTTCTCAGATTGTGGTCATGGTTATTAGCTTACATTAGGGTTCATGCTTGGGGTTACACATTGCATGGATTTTGGCAAATGTACAGTAACATGTATCCACCAGGATACACCAGGATGCACCTAAAAAGTTGTCATCATACCCAAAGTCATCTAGGTTTTCTCCTGTCTTTCCCCTAGGAGTATTATAGGCTTGTGCTTTTCAATTCACCCTATAATATATTTTGAGGGTTTTTTTTGTAGGCATATTTTCAGTTGTTCTAGCACCATTTGTTGAAACAATGATCTTCACTTTACTGTTTTTGCTCTTTGTCAAAGATGAACTGATTATAGTAGTCTATTTCTGGTCTCTCTCTTCTGCTGGAATGATTTATTTTCTAATTTTTTTTTTTTTTGCTAAAACCACAAGTGTTTCCATTCCTGTAGTTTACTATAGTAAGATGTAAAGTCAGGCAGTATTGATATTGTAACTTGATCCTACTGTAATATTGTGTTGGCTCTTCTAGATCTTTTACTTGTCTTATTCTTTTACATTATTGCACAATGCTATATGAATACACCATAATTTGGCAAATTTCCTAGTGGTGGTATTTATTTTGGATTTGATTCTTTGCTGTAACAGTTTTGTTCGAATGAGTAATTGTGAAGCTCTGTGAATATATCTATGGGATATTGTAACTTCTTGCCAAATTGCCCTTGTTAGATATTGCTACAAGTTATACTCCTTATACTTCAGTGACACCCAACATGTGAAAGGTATTCTATGTTTGGCAAACTAATGGATGAAGAATAGTATTCCACTGTAGTTGTTTCAACTTGCATTTCTCTTTTTATGAGTAAGGGCGATCATCTGATTATGTGTTTTCTATTGGGTGAACTGTTATCTTTTGCTCACTTTTCAGTAGGGTTGCTAATGTTGCTTATACACAACTTGTAGGATTTGCTTTTCTCTTCTGAAATCAATTGGATCTGTCTGTCATATGAGAGTCACCCCCTACCCATCCGTCTCTTATTTGTCTTTTGATCTTAAGGGTGCTTTTTCCCTTATGGAATAACTTTTAATTTTTAAGTAGTTTTATGTGTTTTTAAGTGTAGCTTCTGAGTTTTGTGTTCCATTAAAAAATCCAATGTTTTCCTTCATTTTTTAATGGTGTGATGCTTTTAGGGAGGGTTTTTAATTCAGTAGTAACCTGAGTAGTTTTACACTGATAATACCAAAACTAGAATTAATTAATCTCCAATCTTTCTTTTGAGAATATATATCTATGATTTATTTTCCTCCCCTTACATGTGGTGCCCATTTGGTAGGAAGTGACCTTTTATTGCAGCTATTAAAAATGGAATTGCCTACTTTTTGTGTTCCTTCTTGCTCCTGGAAATGCTCAAGCTGAGGTGGTCTCATATAACCTGGAAAGGGACTCTTTTCTGCACTGTTTGGGATAAAATTTAGTGGAACACTATCAAATAGAAATGTATAGCCAGATACTGAGTATCATATTTTTTAGTAGCCATCTTTAGAAAAGTTAAAAAATAGATGAAATTACTTAAAAATACATTTTGTGTATTCATAATATACTAATAAAGATTAAATTAAAAACTAGAAAGTAGAAAAATATATATTTTATTTACCCCAGTTGCATCAAAAATGTTATCCTTTCAACACACATAATAGAAATAAAAGCTAATAATATATTTTACATTCTGTATCACAATAAGTCTTCAAAATCCAGTGAGTGGTTTATCTCTAGAGTAAATAGTAAGATAGTCACATTTCAAATAGTCAGTGCCATCACTTACCATACTGGTTAGCATAGTTTGGTAGGGGGCATTCCTGCAGTGAGTCCTGCCTGTGATATCAGGTGCTGGACCTTCCCAAGACGGCCACATGGGTATGAGTGGAGAATCCTCAGGGGGAAAGTCAAGAACACTGAAACCGGCTCTTGATCTCACACAAATGAACAAATATATACAGAACAAATATATACACTTTGCTCTTCCTCTGCATTTCAATTGCTTTATTTTTAAAATAAAACCCACAAAATCTGTTTTTCTCACCTCACAGAATTATTATGAGGCTCAAAAATGAGAAAAGGTATGAGGATGTTCTGATGTGTTAGAAGTGCATTACATATGACATGAAGGATGAAGCAAAAGCAGTCACTCTGCAGCAGCTGTTTTCAATCTTGACATGGGCAGCCCTAATTTGTTATGACTCAGATTTTCACCTATTAAGAAGTAATCCTTTGGAATGAATGATAGAATGATTGCAGACAGAGTTATGCCTTGGGGTAGTGCTGTCTTGAGGAAGCCCACTATAATCCTCACCCTCTCTCATATAAAGATCGAAAGAGCCTCAAAATAGATACTGAGGAATTTATGTCACAGGATCAAAATCTGAATTATGAGCTACTTTGCTTCAAATTTCATCTCTGTCCTGGGATAATTGTGTGACATGGCTTGCATACCTATAAATTAGAACTTTAAATATGATTCCCTTATAGAGATTATATATAAGACTCCAAAGACTTGAAATGTATAAAGGATATTTATTACAGAGCTTGATGCATAGTAAGCTCCAATAACTATTTTTTGTCTCTTATTTGCAGTTTGATTTAACTTCTTTTTTCCTTTTGGTACTGGGATTCAAACTCATGATCTTGTGCTTTTCAGGAAGATTCAGTGATGCTGAGCTAAACTCCCAGCCACAGTAACTAATCTTTTTTTTTTTTTTAATTATCTTTTTTTTAATTATCTTTATTGGTACATTAAATATACACATCATGATTGCACTCCATAATGGGGATTTGTACCAGTATAAGACACAACTTAATTCTCATTTTTTCCCATAGCCCCACCCACCCTACCACCCCCCCCATATATATAAAATTTGTTTCCTTACTTTTTTGTTACAATCTCAACATTGTCCCCTTTCAC
>PVIR01011298.1:0-19290 GCA_004026965.1 Petromus typicus
TTTCTAAAAT
Source organism: Petromus typicus (assembly GCA_004026965.1). Lineage (NCBI taxonomy): Eukaryota > Metazoa > Chordata > Mammalia > Rodentia > Petromuridae > Petromus > Petromus typicus. The sequence continues at coordinate 11 of PVIR01011298.1, forward strand.
CTAATATTTTGCTAACGATGTCATTAACAACAGCTAATGGTGAACTCATATCCAAAGTGAACCACTGCATACCTCATTAAAGATACTATGGAATGAAGCAAATTGATGGTGAAAAATAATGAATAAAAAGTGTTTTAAATAGTAAGGTCTTACTTTTCAAATAATCACACTATTCTGATTTTGATAAATTGTGAAATGCTTGAAAGAACAAGCATTTCACTTTCTTGAAGGTATTCTATTATTAAACACTTTTAAAATATGCTTGCTGTAGTTTTTGAGAAAGCAATATTTACACTTTCATGCTTTCTAGCTTTTCAAATTTTCCCTGCTTCATAGACATCAACAAGTCCTGAAAATGGTATTAAAGCTTTCTTGGGAGTTCAACTCCTGTTACACAGAGCTACCTAGTATGTGAACACTGGTAAAAGAGTTTAAAACCAAAGTTCTGCCGTCATACAAGATGGAGAGATCAAATATTGGAAGACAAGTACAACAGATGCTATTAGTATGTCTCATGGAGACTATGTAATTTAGTGTCTTCGTGAGTGACCACAGGCAGCTCAGGGAATGAAAAAGATTACTTCAAGATGAGATTTAGTTCAAACTACCCAGAGGCCTAGACACATTATTTCTCAAACAAGAGTGCACAGCCTTCAGAGAGATGCAGGGAGAAGAAAAAATCACCAAGCAGCAACAGAAACTCTCTGGCTTTTATTTAGAATATCAGTGTAAGAAAACAAAGCAAGGGAACGGCACTTGGCCCAAGAGCCATCTCAAGGCCAGGGAGTTTTTAAGGGAAAGGAGAAGGAAGATGGCCGGACACAGCACACATTATGAACCTAAATGTCTTGTAGTTTAACCATTCAGTTCTCGTAGAGTATACGTGCTTTGCTCGCCAAAGTAATCACATATGGTAGGTTTAAGTGTCACTGTCCAAAGCAAAGAAAATCCACACAAAGATTGTGGAGACAGATTTCATAGCTGTGAAACACTCACTCGTTCCTTCAGCTTCTAAAGAAAAGATGAGCTCAGTATGAAATTTTCATATTTTAAAATCTTAAATGTAAAATAATAGTTTATTTTTTTAAAAAATTCTGAATAAATATAAACAAAAAGGTGACCTTGATTTCCAAAACCAATGTACAATAAAGTAAAAGTTTCTACACATCAGTGCTCTTTCTCATCAATCACTAATAAATGTTAATAACTGATAGTAATTCATGTGCTTGTAACATCATCTTAACTATTAAGACATTTCAAAGTGATTTCTTTAATTGATTAAAGATTTGACTTTTACCTATTAAATAACTAGACATTTATCAAGTATCTAATTTTTTGTTCCACAATATATATATTTTGATTAAGTTGTGTCATGTTTTTCATCATTATATTCCCCAACATCTGTGTCTCCAGTCATTAAGGTCTAACATGAGATGAAAACTCAAATGTCAAAGCACTAATTAAAACTGAGGCAGATTCACTGCTCACTCATTCATTTAATTGTGTTTATTCCATTTATCAAACACTTACTCAGTGATCTGTTTGTCCCAGGCTATCATTAACATGTTCAGAATACACAATAACACCACCATGGAAAGAACTACCCCATACTGCTTCCATTCTACAAGGGACGATGTGAATATCGTGCTTTAATTGACTCCTTCTTCAGTAGAAGAATGCAAACGCTGTATTTTAAAGCAGATAAAAAAGAGACTTTGATGTGAAATCTCCCACTTTAAATGTTTTCAACAAAATATGTATGAAATTATGAAAATTATTTCAGTGTTATCTAGTCAAGAAAAAAATCTCCATTTTCAACCTGAACATATGTCTGCTTCCCCCACAGTCCCACATATGTTTACAGTTATGACATCAAGACATACAAGAGATCCAATGGGTGCTTGCCAGCCAGGAACCAAGAAATGAGAATTTCATAGTAAAATTTTGGCAAACAAAGATGCAACATTGTGGAACCTAAACAAATTTAAGCAAAGTGTTAAAATGCTAATTGAAAAAAAATGCTCTTGATTATAACACTTTAAAATGCTTAATCGAAGGCCACCAGAAAATAAGAATTTTTATGTATTGCATATTTATGAATCTCTTTAAGTGCTCATGTATAAATTTTATGGAAATGATCTTTGTTTTGCTTTAATTTATTATACGAAATGCATTTTAGTATGCCTAAAACAATTACTGAAGTCACTAATTTTCACTTCAAAATGCTCATTCCAATCGGATTGCCTACATTAACAAGTTTTTCCATTTTTAGGCCATAATTTAAATATAAATTTATATTATTTTGGAATATTCTTGCTGAGAACAACTTAGTGTCACTTTTATTTTTAATTTATTACCCTTCAGCTTTATCATAAAATTTGATATACAAGAGGTAGTATATTTTTCTCATTTTTCTGTTTAAAAGAAGTTTTAACATATATATAATTTGAAAAACATACAAAATACGAAAAAGTTTCACACCAAAAAGCTCACCATTTTAAATACAGTTGTCTGATTATGAAAAATAGCAACTATGCTACATTCAATACAGTCCAAGTTACTTTCATCTTTAAAATCCTACCAAAGAAAAATGAACTTTAAATCTCTGAAGAGAGTCACATTTTCTCCTATTCCAAAGAATGCATGAAATATTGCCAAGCCACTTTGTTACAGCTCTCTAGCATGTGTATTGGCTCAGGCAGAGATAAAGAAAAGGAGAGAGTGTATTCTATATGGCAAGATAAAGCTTTCTGAAAAGAAGAAAAAAAATTGAAGTGAAATACACATTTATACTTAGGAGCATTCTACATAATGGGGGGGGGATCAGTTCAGAGTTAAATCATGATTAGGGCTGTCTGAGACCTCATTCATTCATCCTGTGATGCTGTGATGCTCAAGAGCAGGATGATCTTAGCTGAAAACAGCCTGGTGCTGTAAGAACCCAGGAGTAACACAGAAAGAGAAAGCTCTCCCTGGGAGAGGGAAAAATTCTTTATCAGTGTAAGTCATTGCACCTGCTGCTGGAAGAACACTTTGCTCTTCTCACCCTCCTACTCAGTTTAAGCTCCTCCCTGACCTAAAATGCTTGGTGGCCCAAGCTCTTCCTCCTCACAGGGTTAGCACCACCTTCCCAATCATCTGATACACCCTAAGAATCACACAAGGAATAGGAAGCTAAAGGCACCTTTGTCTTTGCCCACTGAGGCACTGATCTACTCACCCCATATACTTAAAATTCTGCAAATCCTTTTTTTATTTACTCTTTAGTATTCATTGTTCCCCTTTTGAGTCAGTTAGAGGACTGATTGACCTCTGATAGATACTGATATTTAAAGTGTAAATATAAAATATTGGAAGTCCAATAGATATTTTTATATTATCTCCCCTGAAGATCTTAGAGTGTGTAGATTTCAAAGGTGGTGACTTTAGAGGATGCTTGGGGAAATAAGGCCCAAAAAGACTGTTTTCCTATTTGGATATCACAAAATTTTCATGTTGCTCACCATTGTCTTCCTTCCTTTATACCACGTGGTCACTAAAATGTTGCTTTTCTCAGCATATTTTAGAGAGATGCATGGGTGTGGCATTCTGGGAAGTCTCTGCCTCCACAAATCTCTTCTTTTTACTTCAACTGAGTAAAGGATTATGGGATCAAGGGCTTGTTCTTTTAATAGCCTTGCAGTTATACTACCAATTTTTAACACACAAGATGTCTTATATTGATATAAATCTTCTTGTTTTATAACACACACTTTCTTTTTTCTGGAAAAAAATTTTTTTTTCTCTTTCCTAAAAGGAATACCTGAATTTGTCCGTGTAGTTTTGATTCTCAGTTTTCACAAGTATTGAATGAGCAATTCATTAATCATTAACATTCGGATTTTCTCCAGTTTAAAATGTTATTTATATTTTAATACTGTCTCCTTTTCACTAAAAAAAAAAAGAAAATCCAAACATTTCCAATAGGCAAAACAATGATTTTGTCTTCATTTACTCTATTGTTCTCATTTTGATTTATTTTCAAAATGCATATCAGATTCCCCATGTTGGACCTTTTGTCCTTTCTGTTTTTTTTTTTTCCCCTTTATTGAGATTTCTGATAAATTTTAGATCTACGTCACAATCACATTCATTCCTGAGGATTTGTACCTGGATGTGACGACTCTTGAGTCTCACAATTCCCACTTCCCTGCCTTCCTTTCAACCTCCCAAGCCCCAAGATACAGAAGCTTCATTTCTAATTTTTTGTTTATACCATCAAATTTATTTTCCTTTCTTTACTTTCTCCTGCCCTACTCTTTTCCCTTTGAACATTTTCTTCCTATTACACAGTCCATATCAGACATTCTAGACCTCATTTATGTCCCTTCTGTTTTTCCTAATATTCCCCCTTAAATTTTTGCTTTTGTGCTATGAGAGATATTATGCACTATTTGTTCAAGACAACAATTAAATTTCTCTTCTTCATACCATGAATGCTGTTAAATATTGTGCTTATTTTTAACATTTTCTTCTTATTTTGAAAACTCCATTAACTCTACTCATGTGTATATGAGTACTCAGGCAGGACACATCACATATACAGAGAAACAGGTGTTCCACATAGAGTTATTCTTATCCCAAACACCCAGGGATTTTATTCAAAACTTAAGTGTGACACTATGTGTTCTTTAATTCCTTAAAACAATAAGATTTGAAATAATGAAATGATAGAATGTAAATATTTGTTACAAGTGCTAAAATTCCAAAGAACAAAATATAAAAATACATTTAAATATTATCATGTTGTATATTAACATATGTATTTTTAATTTGATAAGCAAATAATCTTGGAATATTTTATCTTTGCATAATATCTATGTAAAACTTAAAGGGAAGTATTACTCTTAATTTCAGAAAATATGTTTTAATTTTCATCTAAGTTTTACTAGTAGAGCCTTCAATAGGGAATACTAGAATGGAGATCATATTTTATAGCAGTAATTTATTAGTCAATATTTTTAAAAATCTTTCAATGTAAGGATCTAGTGTAAAAATCACTGGAAATAATCAGGGATTTTATGTGTTTTTCCTCAGTAGGAGTAAGTGCTACATTTTGAATTATATTTAAGCATTTTTGTGTCAAAAAGAAAAAGGGGAAGATTCTATTAAACACTAACAAGATAATTAAACAGTTGCAGAAAAAGAAAATAGTAGGGGCTTAATATCTTTTGGGGGAGGTTCTCTTATCATCTGGTCCAGATTTAAGCTAAAAACAACATATGTATTTGGGGAAATTTCTCTTGAAATCATGTCTCTCTCTCATTCTCTCTCTCCATACATTTAGTTAGTATTTGATGGTGGTGCATTTCTAAGAAGTCAAATTGCTGCTAGGTCAACTCATTTAAAATCCATCCTCTAAGTAATGTGTTAATTAACAGTTCTGTCATAAATTCAATATATTTCTACCTCTTAGAATTCAATGTATGTAAGGCTAGACAGTAGATCAATAAACGACATCCTTAAAGATAAGTCAGTTGATAGTGGATAAAACAAATCCATTCACCCCGTAAACATTCTGTCAAAAAGAATGACAGGAATTGTCACTAAGGCAGATAATGTGACAATAAGGAGTCAGATGTATACTTCTGGGAGTTTTACTTGTTTTATTTTGTCTTATTTTTGTTGGACTTCACCCTTGATTTAGACGCCGATAGCATCAAACATTTTATTCCATATGTACTTGAAAATTACACGTAATTTCATACTTTCCCTGTAACTATCTGAGTACTTCAATAAAGTAATGAAAGGTCATGATTCGCGCAATCACAGATCCATTTTATTTTAAGTCTTTCATGGTACAAACGTTTAATTTTCAGCAGTGAGTTCCCCCTCTAGATAATGAGCAGTCAAAGATGAATAATGCGCAGTTCCTGAATAACTGAAACCGGATAAGAGATAAATAGGTAAACAAAATAGTGCATGTAATGCACTGAATGCTCGTGTTCGTTTCCACCTACTATCTCCACCCTCAGGAAACTGATGCAGTTAGATTAAAAATTTACACCCAGCCCGGGCTACATAGTGCGTTAAAGGCTGACTCAAATTACATAGAGAAATCTCGTTTAAAAAACAACAAGCAAACAAAAAAAAATAGCACAGAACGTTATAATGCAAATGAATGATTAGACATTAGACCTGAGAAACTTCCAATTTAATTCTTTCCCGTGCTCTTTTAATAACTGTGATCTTAAGCAAAAAATACTTTCCCTTAACCTTAGTTTTCCCATTAATAAGCTAAGGAAAAGGACGTCATGTCAAATAAATATAATCCCTAAATTCAACAAAGATTGGTAGTAATTATAGTCACTAATGGTACAACCAAATTAAAAGCTAATCCAAAGAGAAGGTGATAAAAAGTAATTTTAAAGTAGTTAAAAACAATTTCTACAAATATGTGGTTTTTTATTGAAACTTGTTTTCATTAATACTTGCTTCCGTGGTTAGCAAGTTAGGAAAGACCAAAGTGGGAAACCAAGCAGGGACGGCCACCTCTGCATTCCTGGCCGGAAGTACAATCTTTCACGCTTCCGCTTCAGCCAGCACACAATTAAGAAAGTTAATACATATATTTGTATGATCCAGATGCAGTTAAAGAAGTATTAAATAAATTAATAACTCAATTTATTTTACACTTTATGTATAAAATGCTTAGCAAAAGTCTAGCAATGGTTATGTTCAAAATTACCAAATAATGATGAGAAAAGTTAAAGAAGTTACAAAAATAATTAGATCTATTTCATGTATTGAAGCACTGTATCAAAAAGATTTCAATTTTCTGAAAATTGATATATGAGTTTAGACAGTTCCAACCACAGAAAGTAATTACAATAGGATTTTGCACATTGTTTTTCAAAAACAGACAAGCTTATTCTAAAATATATATGAAAAAAATTATTTAATGCATCCAAATCAATTTAGGGAAAGCAAAACAAAATGGGTGGATTTAAAATGCTTCGTTTTCAGACTTACTTTTAAGATAGAATAAATAAAAGCTTTCTGCATTAGCAAGATAATAGCATTCAAGCCAGTAGAAAATAACAATCGAGTAAAATTATGCAAACATGTTTAACTGTTTTCAGCAATTTTATCGATTTAATTTATTAGTGATAAATATGGAAATTAGAAACGAATAAACTTTTATCAAACAACAGTAAAGGAAATGTATATCCAAATAGAAAAAAATGATTCTCAATAATTAATGCTCAGTTTCCAAAACAGTTACTACAAAATTAATGGCATTATGTCATAATCTTAAACTCTCACAAATTTAGAGGAAATCAAAGGAGAAATCTTTGTGACCTTGTCTTAGATCAAAAAATAAAAATATGTTAGTACCTAAAATGTACAGCTTACAAAGTGGTAAAAATAAATTTCATAAAACTCAGAATTCTCGGGCCGGGGAGTTAGCTCAGTGGTTCCGGCGCCTGTCTCGCAAGCGCAAGGACCTGGGTTCGATTCCCCAGTAACCACATAACAATACTGGGTGTGGAAACCCACACCCAGCAGCAACCAGTACCACATACCACAGTGCCAGGCGTAGTGGCTCACGCCTATAATCCCAGCACTCGGGAGGCAGAGGCAGGAGGATTGCTGTGATGTGAGTTGGAGGCTGAGCTCAGGGCCAGCCTGAACCACAAAGCGAGACCCTGTCTCCAAAAACCTAAAAAAAAAAAAAAAAAAAAAAACAACTCAGAATTCTCGGTTTCTTAGAAGCCACCTCTTAAAAGTGAAAAAGATTTCCAAACTAGAAATCATTTTTCACAATGCACATATCATATAAATTACTTAAAGACAATCTCTTGTGGCTTACAAATCAGTTACAGCACAAAACAACCAGGACAACTGTTTTGAGTATACTTGGATAAGAGATGTCCAAAAGGCCAATAAGTATGTGAAATATTATTTGCACCTTTATTTGTTTAAAAAAAAACTGGAAATTAACAGGAAGATATTAAGAGAAATACTGAAATGCCTGAGTTAAAACATAGTGCAAGGAAGATATGGAGCTAGGAAAACAGCTATGCAAGCTTGGCAGCATGCAAATGATGAGATCACTTTGAAAAACATGTCCTAAGGATTTATGATACAATTTCACTCACATGCATTTACTCAAGAGAAATTGAAAGTTTTGTCCGCATAACATTTTACATTCAAGTGTGTGCGACAGCATTATTAACCACAGCTCAAATCTAAAAACAATTGGATAAATTGGATAGTCACCAATAAACAAATGGCTAAAAACTTTGTGATAAATGGATTCAATGGGGAGGAATTAAAATGATAAAACAAAATGAAAGAATCACAAAATATACTAAGTGAAAATTATCTGAGCAAAGATGTGCCTGCAGTGTAATTCTATTTTTATTTAGTTGTAGAAAAAGCAAAACACATCTATGGTCAGAGAATGCACAGTTAGTTGCCCCAGACCGGGTGTAAAGATATGTAAGGGGAGGTCCACAGTGACACGATGTTGGATGCTGGCTGTTTCCAATGTCCTATTTTTGTGTCTTTTTGTGTTTTGATTTCTTTTTTTTTTTTTTTTTAAGACTGTGTCTCATTCTTAGTTCTGGTTGAACTTGATCCCATTATGTAGCCCAGGCTGGCCTTGAACTCACAATAATCCTCCTAACTCAGCCTAAAAATGCTGGGATTACAGGCATGAGCCAGCACACTTGGTTTCTATGTCTTGATTGTAGTATTCATGAGAGGGATTTGTGTACTCTTCACTGCTTGCTTGTAGATACAACATAGTAATACAAGTAAATTATTTCGCAAAATGTATATTTCAAAATTTTGATACAGTAAAATTTAAGAGTTTAACTGGAACCCCAAATTTCAAATCACCATTTCTGGTTAAAAATAGATTATTAGATACTTATATGCAATGTGAGGGTAAATTCCAATCAGGGTTGCTTCCTACTTCATTTTTCTTTCAAGACTTTTTCTAGATTGAAGTCAGGGGACAGAAATGGATTATTGTGTTTTTTGTTTGTTTGTTTGTTTTCATTTGAGAAAGGGTCTTACTTTTGTTGTTCAGACTGGCCCAGAGCTCAGCCTTAAACTCACAGCCTCTGCCTCCCATTTGGATTACAGGTGTGAGACACCACGCCTGGCACTGTGGTATGTTGTTCTGATTACTAGTGGGTGTGCATCATGACTCCCGGTACTGTTGTATGTGGTTACCTGGGATCAAACTAGGAACCTTGCACTTGCAAGACAGGTGCTGGAACCACTGAGCTAAATCCCTGGCCCAGACTATTGTTTTGATACACAGAGAAGCAGAAACTTGTTAGACTTAGTGTGAGCTGAAATCTGTCTGATGGTGGTTAACCTTCCCTTTATGATGTTCTGTTTATTTCTCAGAGTGCTGCACAACTCCATGCCAGTGTCTTTGCGATACCGGCTCATCTTAGTTACTCACTGCAGAGAGAGAATACCTGACACCCTTCCTTAACGGGTGAAAGTTTTATTCAGCGAACACAGTTTGTGGAGTTCTCACTCTATAATCAGCTGTGTCCAAGGCCGGGTGGCATGGCAGACAAGCTGAAGGCGGTAAAAAAATAAAAAAAGCAAGAACCAAGACTAGCCTTTTTCTGTCCCTTTTACTGTATGGAGGAAACCAGGATTATTGGAGCCATGCCAAACCAATCAATGGACTGCTGTAATAATCACCCACCCGTACTGACCATTAATACCCTTCATCCTAGCATTGCACCATGAATCACTAATACACATATATAGCCAGTTACGAAAAAAAGACCCACTTGCAATTGCATGAAGCATTAGGGGACATCTAGACACAACATTATAAGACTCTTCTTAGTGAACATGAACTTGATTCCTTTAACACCATCAGGAATCTGTGCAGCATAATAGTCCTTGACTCAGTGATCTGTCATGGGACTGAGCTCACAGCAGGTGAGCAACGCAGCTCCTGCTGATTCTCTAGCTATTCAGTTGCTTTCAGTTGGAACAAAGGATCAAATAGGTCACTCTGCTTTGACTGTGTGATATTTAGAGCATTGGTGTGATTGAAATGTCCATATTTTCCCAAGCACACATCTCATGGTTCCTTCCACTCATCCAGTGCAGTGTTTGCAATTGCTTAGGACCCTTCTATGTAGAGTATAATTTACCAATATGCTCTCTAGTCTCCAGGTTTATTCCTTCCAAGAATTTCACTTGCAAGGGAGGTGCCAGAACCAATGAGCTAAATCCCTGGCCCGGATTATTGTTTTGATACACCATACATATGTTGTTTTGATGACCATACAGGAAATCTTGCAGGATGAATAACGAATGAGGCAACTATGAAGGGAGAGGCTATAAATTCTTCCTTCCTGTATGTCTTCAGTCTCCAATTAATATTTTGGAGACCTCTTTACTCACTTTCTCTGCCCTTCATCTCTCTCATTAACAAAGGGCCAACCAAGCATTGTCACCATGAACACTGCAGTGTCGACAAATCAAGTAAATATCCTTTTGATTTCCAAGATCATATATAACCTTGAGAAACAGGATGATATTGGGAAAATGACAATAATTGGAGCTTACTCCGGAGAAAGTCATAAGGTCTCATTGAGGTCTCTTTTCCAATCCTTTCTTTTCCTCTTGTGAGGGTTTTAGTTATACTTTGGGATAACAAGAAAGATCCTTGTCAAACACAGTTGTGTTTTACTTTCATTTATATATTTCGTTTATATAATAAAATCTTATTACTATAGACATAATCCTGAATAAAAAATTTAGGCATTTTACAAAAAAATAATAACAACAGCAGCAACAAAAGAATCCTGATTTTCAAAGAGAGTATTTTTTATAAAAAAACAAAATAATACATAAACAGTATTGGAATAGTACAGAGTGGATCTCTGAAAGCTCTTTTAGCTTTGAAGCAGACTTTTTGTGTCATAAAATTTATGAGGCTTTCCAGAAAATTTTAAACTTCAATATGTTAGACTCTTGTTGACATGTTATCATCCTATTATAGAAATGTTATACTTTTATGTCATACACAGAAACAATTTTGGTAGGAAATTTATAGGATATTGTGATTTCAGTCCAAAAATGAGATACTATATTTTAAAGTGTTTATCTGAACTGATGCAGGACTTTATTTTAGGGGATCTAAATCAAATGTGCATGCTTTTGCTGTAATAACCTAAACTCTGGAGAAAATGGCATGTGCTTTATATTAACTCATTAAGTTGCTCATGCCAGGAAAAGAGACTGTAGAGAAATGTGGTAACCATTACTCGATGCTTCATCAAACCTAGCAGAGCACTTGCATCTCCAGTTGGAATGAGAAAGAAAGGGAAAGGAGGGAGTTGCATTTATCAAAGGTCTTTTAGTGTCAGTGCCTGAACTTACACTTTTATATAAGAGTGCAGTTGAGTGAACTGAGTGATCCTATGTAACTGAGACATTCATGATTTCAAAGCATGGGCTAAATACAAATATTATACTCACTACTGAATCCCAGATAGACAGGAGAGTGGGAAATGCAAAAAACTTTAGAATTAAGACAAAAAGGAAGAGGACCACCATCAATGAAGTAGTTTTAAGGAATTAAATGAAGAAAAACAAGTGGAAAAGGCTAAAAAATGTTTGAAGTGGGAGAAAATTATGTTAGTTACATTCTGCCCAAATGTCTTTTTTAAAACACAAGGCAAGATAGTTTCTTTCTCAGTTAAAAACAGTATTTCTATTCTTTTTGCAGAGTCTAGAATTTACTAAGTACCCAGTAATCATTAGGTAACTGAGTACGTGAGGACATTTCTAAGCCATCCTGATAAATTACGGCTGAAGACATTGGAAATCAGGGAAATCATTCATTCTGATGTGGTACTGTAATACAGGGATTTGAATCACTTGGTTTGCTTTACTTTAAATGTGTTGAGTTGATTTCTACATCATGCTAAATAGTTTTCCTTAGAAACAAAGATATAAATAGGTACATAGGATGAAATGTATGTCTCTTTTCACTGAAGAACAGAACAAAGTATTTTTCAGTGAAAAATTATACATAACAGATACAAATTGAGCTTTATATAATGAAATGAAAAGCAATATTGAACTTGTACACAGGGTATCATGGTAGTGTTAAGTGATGAAAACACACAAGTAATCCCATGGAAATAATTGTCAACATCGAATAATAATATTCAAGTAAAAATCCTCAAACTGGGACGCACACGTACTTTCCAGATCTGACAGTTTTGGATAAAGGACTAACGCTATTCAAAGGGAAATTTCATAAATATTAACTGAACTTTGCCCAAACTGATAGAATGTTTTTATATGGCTTTATTTCATGTTTTCCATCGTTTTATTTTTATTTTTTTACCTTGTTATTTCAATCATCTTTCCCATACATACACAGAGGAAAATCATGCTTTTCTTTTATTCTAAACTTCATAGCTGGATATTATTATAAGAATGTGAAATGTCCTATGCATATGCAGACCAAAATTTATGGGAAAATTGAAGATTGTAAAAGATTAAAAGTAGCTTTGTGTGGTGGTAGAAACTTCAAGGCCCAGGTATTTTGGGGCTAATATGAAAGTTCACTAAGTCCATGAGTTCAAGATCAGCTTGTTTCAAAACAAACAAGCAAACAAAGAAACAGAGATGATACTGTGCTTTGAGAAGAGCAGATAACATTGCAAGTACAAAATTGGGCATAAGGTTAAATATTTAGTATAATGAAATAAATCATAAATAATTGCTGAAGAATTTGAGTTCAAAGTCTGTTTCTTGGGAATTGCTTTAGACAATATACTACAGCTGCTCCACTAGAAATGATTCAGTTTTTTAACCCTTGAAGTCTGTCTTCATTTCTTCTCTCATAACAATCAAAAACTAACTGTAATTCTAAGTAACCATACACAGCCCTTCCAGAAGAGGGCTCTGAAACTCCAGGTGCCTCAGCTTTAAAATCATGTACTCTTCCCTCCAGGACACTAACCAATGGAATTTGAGATGAGTCATAATGAAGCTGCCTCCATCCAATGGGATGACCCACAGGTCACTGCAGAACCACAGTTCTTACATTAGACATGACTGTGCTGAGGGTGAAAAGTCCAAGTAAAGATAGATATTTTGGGGGTTTATACTCTAAGTTCAGAGTTACTGTAAAACACAGCAAAAAGAATGATGAAAATTTTAATTGGAAGACCAGGTCATAGGTCCAGATGTTTATCTCTGGCTATAAGCCATAAAGATACAAGATGAATTTTCATAATATAAAAGTTATATATCTGAACATCATATGAAACAACTAAGCTCAGTAAGGGAAAAAGGCAGTAGAAAATATGATCATCAAAACCTCTATAGCACAGAAATTGGCAGAAGAAATCAACAAATGGGATCTCATTCTTTTAAAAAGCTTCTGCACAGCAAAGCAAACCACCAACAGAGAAAAAAGGCAACCAACAATGTGGAAAAAATCCTTTACCAGCTGTTCCTCAGACAAAGGGTTGCTATCTAGAATATATAAAGAGCTCAAACAAATCAGCCCACCCAAACTAAAAGACCCAATTCAAAAATGGGCATCTGAAATGAACAGATATTTTTCAGAGGAAGAAGTAAGAGCAGCTAAGAAGCATATGAAGAAATGCTCAACATCATTAGTCATTTGAGAGATGCAGATGAAAACAACACTCAGATTTCATCTCACTGCACAAAGAATGGCTGCCATTTCGGAATTAGCCAGCAGCAAATGTTGGCAAGGCTGCAGAGAAGAAGGAACCCTTCTTCACTGTTGGTGGGACTGTAGACTAGTACAACCCCTGTGGAGATCAGTTTGGAGATTCCTCAAAAAGCTAGGATTGGAGGTCCCATTTGACCCGGCCATCGCTCTGCTAGGTATATACATAAAAGAATTAAAAGACTCATATCACCGTGACATATGTGCACCCATGTTTATAACAGCTCAGTTTGTGAAACAACCCAATTGTTCATCAACTGGAGACTGGATAAAAAAGCTATGGTTCTTCTACAGAATGCAGTATTACTCTGCCATAAAAAATGATAAGTTTGAATCATTTATACTTAAATGGTCATACCTTGAGGATATCCTCATAAGTGAAATAAATAGGTAACAGAGAGGTAAATATCTCATCTTTTCTCTGGAATGAGAAAATAATCATGTAAATGAGTCCTAGAATTGAAATAGATAAATATATATTTCAATCTGAATTAGAAAATCTATTTATATTTCAATGTGAAATAGAAAATACTAAAAGTGTAATAGGGTGAAGAGGGAAAATAATGAGATTATAACAAAAAATAAAGGAAACAAATTTTATGTATATAGGGGGGTGGTAGGATGGGTAAAGCTATGGGAAAAAATGAGAATTAAGTTGTGTCCTATACTGGTACAAATCCCCATTATGGAGTGCAATCATGATGTGCATATGTAATGTACCAATGAGGATTTCAATTAAAAAAAACATTTAGGAAAATCAGATGTTAAAATTGACAGTTTATGGCTGGGCATAGTGGTGCTGTTTGTAATCCTAGCACTTGGAAAGCTGAGAAAGGAGGATGACCACTGGTCTGAGTCTAGCCTGGGCAGTATAATAGTGAGTTCGAGCTAGCCAGAACTATGTAAAGAGATACTCTCTCAAAAAAGGTGGTAATTATAATGAAAGTATCAAAGAACTATAAAAGCAACCCAAAGAGTGGAACATAATAGCTGTATATCATATGCAGTCAGCTCTTTGTATCTGTGGATCTGGAATCTGTACGTTCAATGTAATTCCACCAAACTTAGATGGGAAGTATGTGAAGAAAACTGTACCTATAGTGAATATACACCAAATTGTTCCTTGTCATGATTTCCTACATAGTAGCACATAATAGCTGTGAAGAATTTACACTGAGTTAGCTCACTGTAATTAATTTAGGAATTATGAAAATATATTGGAAAATGTATGTAGATTAAAGGCACATGCTTTGTGATTTTATGTGAAGGATTTTAATATTGAAAGATTTTATTATCCAGCAGGATCCCAGACCAAATTCTCCCATATACTAATGGATGCCTTCCTGATAAGGAATTTTTACAATTCAATGATCTACTCTTAGAATAAACATTTCTCTAAAGAAGATATACAAATGGCTAATAAAGTGAATGAAAAGATAGTCAGTGTCATCAATAATTAGAAAGGTGCACATCAAAACCACAAGGAGATACTACTCTACATCTATGAGAATGACTTATATTTAAAAAAAGAAAACAGAGCAAATTGGAAAGGATGTGGAGAAACAAGAGCCATTGTTAACAAGATGAAAATCCTGCAGCCTCTGTGAAAAACAGTATTATGGTTCTAAAAAGTTTTTTAAAAGCATTTTTTGATCCTGTAATTGTATTGTTATCTTCCTAATCAAAATAACTGAAAGCATGAATTAGATTATTTGTGTATATACTGCACCATCATTCATGATGGCCAAAAGACAGAAACAGTTCACATATTGTTTATTTTCCAGTTGATTGCAGAATTAAAATATGAGGAATATACACAAATTCAAATGTTTTCCTGCTTAAAAGGAAGAAAATTCTGCTAAGTCTACAATGTTGATAAATTCTGAAGACCTTACGTGAAATGAGATACAAACCAAGGAAAAAAGCATGGAATGATTGCATGATTTTATAGACACAAAGCAACTAGAATAGTTAAAAAGTTATATAGACAGAAAGTGGACCATTTGCTAAGATTTACCAAAGAAGGAGGGAATGGAGATGTATCAATGGTTAATGAAAAATTTTGGAGATGAATAATGAACATAGTTACACAGCAAGGCGAATGAATATATTTAACATCTGCTATTAAATGCATTTAAATTTACTTTTAAATTATATTTATATTATATTTAACATCTGCTATTAAATGCATTTAAATTTACTTTTAAACAGTATAATTTACATTACTTGTAATTTATCAAAACATCTGAAAGTAAAAAATAACAAAGGCAGCATAGAAAGTATGTAAATAAAGTATAACATATCTACCTAAAATATCCTCAAAACTATTGAAAAAAAATGAATAATGACTGAATAAAAACAAAGGGAGACATATAATAAGTCTAATAACTGGATTAATCATATTACAGAGATGTCTACCTTCCCTAAACTGACTCACAGATTTGATATAACTTCAATTTAAATTGCTATATTAATGTTAGCAAGCTGACTCTACCATTCATTTATATGGAAATATAAAGGACCCAGTTTGTTAGTTTCAAGCAAATTAAAAGGATACTTACAAACTAACAATAGATTACCAAGTCTTATTTTATTTCAAAACTGTTTTGAGTATGACATGTAATTTTGGAAAAGATAAATGTGCTGAGCTTATATTTTCAGTTTCTCAAAATAAATAATGTGATATTTAAGTTGTGTGTCTTGTTTTGTCACTTAATGCTATAGTCCCAAAGTATATTAATTTCCCTGCATATTACTCACGTCTAGTTCCTTGTTTGTGTATGTAAGCACCATATTTTCTTTCGCCACTCACTGGTAAAATTATTTAAAAGTTATTTTATCACACAAAATTGACAATCTCTCTTACAATGCTCATTTGAGGAATAAAATATTCTCAACCAGCCCATCTCCATGCATTGTAGCATACTGATTGAGCTTTGGATAAAATTTCTTTAGAGTATGTATTGTTTGGAAAAGTCAAGTTTAAATAGGAGAATTGTAGTCAGGACCTGCCATTTTGTATCAGACTCTTCTGCCCAGTTTTAGCGGGTTACGGTGGCAGAAGCTTCTTGCCCCTCTATACTTAGGCTGTGTCACATGGGAAATAGCGGAATTTGGCTGAGTTCACTTCTAGTCAAAGTCGACTGACTCCAACTAAATTCTTCCCCTCTGAATCGACTGTTGTCTTCTGCCAAAGGTATGCGGGTGCTCTTCCGCTTACAAAACTTGTCCTCAGCTTGTGTCCCAAGGCCCGCCCAGCTTCTGTCTTTCCAGGCTAATATGGAATGAACACCGGATGTCCTTGGATTCGTCTTTGCTGCTCAAGGCAGTTTGGTTCAACTCATGACTCCGTCTCTCTCAAGTCTCTCTGTCTCTGCGTCCTTATTTCCCATTGTTTTCTCTCACGTAGGTCTTACTGGCTGACAAGAGATTGAGCCCCATGCCCAGGGTTTTGGATAAAGATTCTTACAAGGTTTGGATTATGAAGAACTTAGAAAAATGGATGGTTGATAGAGTAACAAGATTTCATTCCTTCATCTCATTTTGTCCTATCTGCAAATAGGACGAAAATGTATTGTATTTAAATAGAAATGTTGCCTCTTTCCCAAGAGAGTAAAATGGCATCTGTTAAAGCAAATGTGTCCCCGTGTCTCTCTTACATGAAATACAATGTCATTTATGATTACGAGATGAAATTTGTATTAAACATAATGAGCAGCAAGAAAACATGAATCTATTCAAGCACATGGTACAGGTCATATAGATAAAATAACTTGAAGTACATTCTCACATATCGTTTTTGATAATTTGTATGCAGAAATTATATTGATTAATCATTAATCATCATTCTTTTCATTCAATATTTTCTTTTAACTTCATTAGCATATAGCTTCATATTTCATCAGTTGATCTTTTCTGTAATATATCTTTATTGTTTTAGTTTCTCAAAAAGATTGTACAAGTTATCAGTTTTATAATTATTAATGCCAAGTACCTTCTTCCAAATTCTGTGCTACATATAATAAAGTATATGTCCTCATTTATTTGAGATACTATATATAGTTGAAAATAAACTTAATGATAAAATTTTCCCATTTATGATTTATATCTCAAATTACTTGAGAAAATATTGTTGCATATTGCTCTTTAATTTGAATATTATTTAAGATTATCAAACTTCTCATAATTGTTTTTTTTTAATTTTGAGTACTAAGTCCAATATCTAGATGTGGAGAAATAACATAAATACTGGTACAATATGGAACTTTAACTTTAAAAAATATGTTTATTTGACATACATTAAGCAATAATCTAAAAGTCCCCAAGGAAAAAATGAAAATTGCTAATTTCTGTCTTTATTTCTTATTTCCATTTTTTAAATTTTTATTTTAGGGGTATCCAACAAGTGGAGTAGGCTTGTGAGGTGTGCCTAAGGGGGGAGGCCCACAAGAAGACAGGTAGATGTCTTCAGACAGAATTGTTTCCAGGAGGCTGAGGAACTCCTGTATGGATTTTTATCATAGAAAATCATGGACCTGAGTCAGCTCTTGGATGAGGACTAGCTCCCTGTGGCAGACTTGAGCTCTCTCCAGGCCTTGTGGACATCCCAATCCCAGATCCTCCACCTAAGGATGTTGGGATGAAGCCGATAAGCAGAAAAGAGAGAAGTTCCAAAGTGGCTTTCTCCCTGGGAACCAGAATGCCCTGGCCCTGCTTTCTCTGGTTGAGCCAGAAGAACGGATTCTCAACGAGAAGTGCATTCTGGGATTGCATGGATCCAACACCTGATCCCCAAGACTGAGGATGGAGATGATTTCGGGCTAGCAATCCAGGCGAACGTTCTGGAAAGGGTGAATGTAGTCAGACCAAAATGGAAGCCTTCCAGACAAGCATTTCCAAGTACTTCTCAGAATGTTGGACGCGGTGGCTGAGGCCTCCCAGGAGACCCATGTAATGGATTACCCGGCCTTGGTGCATGAGAAGGATGCGGCAGCTGTGGGAATCTCTGGGCCATGGTGGTGTCCTGTGGATCTTCTCTGCAGAGCCTCAACTCCACTGCAGCAACCTGGAGAAAACTGTCAACCCAAAGGGTGAGGAGAAACCATCTATGTATGGAGCCCAAGACCAGAAGGAAAAAATAAATTATTTTAGTTTATTAGTAGTTGTGTGTGGTAAATAATGTTCACATTCTTTGTGTGGAGTCAATATATGTTCATAACATGTTTTAACTTCTTTTATCACCCACTTGTCCTTCCTCTCTCCATGTCTCCCATCTCTATTCTTTTTTTCTCGTTTCTCTTTCTTCCTTCCCTTCTTTCTTCCTTCCTTCCTTCCTTCCCTCCTTTCTTCCCTCCTTTCTTTCTCTGTCTCTCTGTCTCTTTCTTTCATTGATACATTTGTAGCACATGTTTACAGCCATACATGTACATAAGGAACACCAATTCCTTTTTGTATTTCATCCCTTATTCTTTCCCTTTCTCCCTACCCTCCATCATTTCATTCTCTTTGAAAACTAATACTTGCTATTATT
>PVIR01011298.1:19390-39258 GCA_004026965.1 Petromus typicus
ACTGTGGTATGTGGTACTGGTTGCTGCTGGGTGTGGGTCTCCACACCCAGTATTGTTATGTGGTAACCGGGGAATCGAACCCGGGTCCTTGCGCTTGCAAGACAGGCGCCGGAACCACTGAGCTAACTCCTCTAGTGATGTGCATACGGGCCACTTCTAAGATTTAGCTATTATAAATAGTGCTGTTATAAACATGGACATTCATGTATCTTTAAATCTTCTGAGAACATATCTGGAAGGGGAATGGCTGGGTCAAATCAAATTTCTAGTTTCAGGTTTTGAAGAATCTCCATACTGATTTCTGTAATAGTTGTACTAGTTTACAATCCCCAACAACGTAGGATATTAGGGCTTTTTATTTTTGTTTTTGTTTTCACCTCAGGGATACCAGCATTTTGTGTTCTTTGATTTCTCGAACATTCCTATCTTTTCAGGTCTAAGATGAAATCTTCGTGTTTTGATTTGCAGTTGTCTAATACCCAGAGATGCACAACATTTCTCAGTGTATTTATTGGCCATTTGCACTTTTGTCTGTGAATTGTCTGTTCTTTCGGCTTGCTCATATTTTAATTGGGTCTTTATTTTGTGGGGTCAATTTTTTTTCTTTTTTAGTTCTTTACTCATTCATGATACAAGTCCTCTGTAAGAGGAATCATAGGCAATTATTTTCCCATTCTGTGGGTTGTCTTTTCACCCTTTTTTTTTTTCTTTTGCTGTCTAGAAGTTTTCAAAAATTCAATATTATGATATTTGTTCTTTCTTGGAACTATTTTCTGTGCAGCAGGGATTCTGTTAAGAAAGTCTTTGCCTGTGACTATGACTTCAATTTACTGTGAGTTTACATTTTTGAGAAACTATACTTAATACATTCTTAATTTAGCTTTTCTTTGATCACTTGGTTTTGCCATTGTTAGACACAATACTCAGTACATATTACATACTGGAGAGAGGGATTATTTAGCTTTCAGTTTAGCTCACAGTTGATGGTAACTTACAGCTGGTGGAAGAGCATGGGGGGCACACCTGCGCACTTCACGTCAGCCGTAAAGCAGAGCAGTTCATGCAAACTAAAGATCCTAACTTCTGTATGAAGAAAATAATGCATGTTTTTACCTGCGCATATTAAGATGAAATTATACCCAATACATGTGCACTTTTGCTTCACCTATTGTTCTTCTAAAATTGAATTTGTTTTTGGTCAGAATAAGTTTTCTCACTTGAAAGAATCAGCAGATTACAAATTCTGAAGACAAAAGTCTAAAGGTTATATTTCAAGAAAGATTAGTATAAAAATATTTTTAACTTCCAAAGTTTGAAATAAAATACCTTTGGCTTTCTACACACATTTTACTAGTGTATTTGAGCATGTGTAGTTTTGTTTGTTCGTCAAATGTAATATCAATATATTTACCTAGGCATGTGGAGCACTGAAATAATCACCTGATACTCTATTTTAATTGTTTTTTAAATGCCTTAAAGTATTTATTCAAATGTAAGTTGTTGATGATATTTCGTTAAAAAATACTTCAAACTGCTAACCAAATTCTTCCAGATTGACTTCAAACAAATGCATTCTGAGTTCTATTTCCTAAGTATATATGAAACGAGTGTGTAAGAAATAAAAAGTATTTTTCAGATCCACAAATGGAACACATGTAAAGGCCTAGAGTCATTATTATATATAGCTGTTCATATGCCCTAATAATTTATATTTAAGAAAAAAGCAAGAAATGGCTGACTCTCTGCATATGCCTTCAATTCAATCAATATTTACTTTTGTGCTATGTATTTTTAAAGATTAATTTTATAGCATACCTACTTCCAAGTGTTCGAAATTACATTTGCACTATTTCATCAAGCAAATTGTATGGTAGGGAGGTTTAATCAAAAATATTCCTCTATTCTATAAAATTAAGAAATTAATTCCTCCTGTAGAAGACAATACACAATTTAAAAAGTCTTATTTTCTTCAATGTTTCTAAATAACATAATGGAAAGCACACTTTTTCCTCAGGAAAATAGTTCTATAGAGATGTATGTGTGTATGTATGTTAGTATATATATACAGTTTCAGTAAGTTAGAGAAAACTTAATTGATTTCAACAGAATATACATAGCTTATGTCCTATATTGTATTTATAAACAACCAAACATAACCTTGACAAAATTCTTTAATAAAAAGAACAATAAAACCTTTTCCATAAGTAGGATCATGATTAATAAATTAATAACAATTAATACAAAAACATCAGGAACATGGAGCAGCATTAGTATTAAGAGTAATAATATTTTCCTACTTTGATTTACTGACATGAAATCATACCATGGAAAATATCTTACAGCTTACAGATGTTTAATATTGTTATCCATGGTGATATATCTCTGATATTTATCCCTGTGTCAGCAACTTAGACAGCTATTTTAATTCTTTTTCTCTGACAATGGAAAGCTAGATTATTTTTACACAATGTTTATGTGTCTAATAATCTGATATTATAAAAAAGGATATTACTGAGCTATGTATATATGTATTTACTATTTTATGCTAAAGTTATTTAAATGACTCTACTAATATATAATATATGTATATAAAATATATCAAGTACCTTGAAAGATATCAGTAAAAAATCATTGTTATAAAAATCATGTTTGCTAGAATCTAAATGATTTTTATAGCTATCATGTACTAGATTGTACGTTATCTTTTGTTTGTATGCCAGATCCTTTTTCTCATATTTTACATTTTACATGTAAACTCAATTCTTTCATATCATTGATAATGACTAGGTGCAATATGAGCTGTATCTTTATATGGCTTATAAAACATTTTGGTTGGATATATTGCTAAATTAAAATTATAGATAAATATATTAATGCATGATGGACAAACTATAAGATGGTATAGAAAACAGCAGAAATAGAAAATTGATAGAGAGAAAGAGAGATGGGGAATATTTGTTATTTAATTACGAAATTGATTATGTAATGAAGTTAGTGCAAATGATGATAAAAACAAACAATTAAATCTTATTAGATGGGGCCAGGGAGTTAGCCCAGTGGTTCCGGCGCCTGTCTTGCAAACACAAGGACCCGGTTTTGATTCCCCGGTAACCACATAACAATACTGGGTGTGGAGACCCACACCCAGCAGCAACCAGTACCACATACCACAGTGCCGGGCGTGGTGGCTCACGCCTGTAATCCCAGCACTCGGGAGGCAGAGGCAGGAGGATTGTGATGTGAGTTTGAGGCTGAGCTCAGGGCCAGCCCGAACCTCAAAGCGAGACCCTGTCTCAAAAAACCTAAAAAAAAAAAAAAAAATCTTATTTGATGGGAAATATCTTAAATATATCAAGGTAAATGGTAAATATCTTCTGTATCCTTTAAATTATAGGCTTAGTTCTTTCAATCTACATTACTGCTATTTCTGTAAATAGGAAGAGTAGTTATTATTCTTCTACTTTATAATTAAGAAGATAGACACTTACAGATTTTCTTCACTAAAGCAAGCATAGGCATTCCCTATTCTTCAACCCTCTCGAGATATTAAATCAAAAATAAATAAATCAAGTGAGAAAGATGCTCTGTATCTCTTAATGTGCACATTTCATAGCTGGTACAAGGTGTTTAAAAGTAAAAATGGTTTCAGGAGGTACTAAGGTACAATGCTCAGAGTTTAGACAGAGAGAGAAAAGAAAAGAGAGTCAGAGAGAATAGTTTTGTGTAATACAATATAAATTAATCTATAGAGAATGAAAGCACATGAGAGGATTGAAATACTTTTAAAATTCCCTCCCACGTTCCCATGTAAGATGTATTTACAAACAATTATATATGTATGATTTTTTTTGGCCAACAATTTATAAATCTACATCTATAACAAGTTTACTTCTATAATTATAATTATTTAAGAACATGGTGAACTTTGAAAATTTCTTTGACTCTTAACCATTATTTTCTCTGATGTTAGAGAAAGATATTAAATTTCAGCACACTCCATTGCAAAAATTCAAAGTTAAAGTTTTTCTTTTGATCAAATTCAAAGAAGAGACAGATCATTGAAACATAATCCATGGAAGAGATTTCTTTCAGTGCTTAGTAAATCCACAAATGCTCATCGTTCCAATCACCAAGTAGCAATTTAAATAGAGAAAGCAATTGTAAAAGAAACTAGGTTTTGTATAGTTCAAGTAGTTCTCTAAGGGAAAGAGAATTACTAAGCCTGGCTATTGCAACATAAAGCTTATAATGCTACTTTCAGATTTCTCTGTGAAAAAGGCAAAGATAAAATATGAAGGATAAAGACAGAACTTTTGTAATAAGAGAAATAAGCTTTGGTTTTATTTTTAAACCTCTGTCTATAAGGAAGACTGAGGTATCGAACTCTTCCATTTTGTAGCTACCTTATTTCTAAATTAACAAGCTGTGAGGTTTATGGTTTTATACTGTATTTCTTTGAAACTAAAATGATCCACGAAGGTACCACAGGTGATTAGAAAAGATGAAAAACAATTCACAAACTATGCTAAATTTGTAAATAATAATTATATTATTTATTAATGTTTTAATGAATTATGCCTTTAATTACAATATGCATGCAAGCAAAAGAAATGTATATGAATATATACTGCCTACAGAAGTTTAATTTACCTTAGTACATCATTGTACTGTTGCCAACATCTATGCTACTAAAATGATCTACTATCAAAAACCAAGGAATTCACAAGTGCATTTTAGAGTAAAATTCTTTTTAGTGCTTTTAAAGACTTGTCATTCTTTTCAGCAGAACTTGTGTTGTGTGTAATCACTTATTCCTTGGCTTAATGCTTGGAAATATTTAAATATTCCTTAAATGATCATGAGAGACATTTTTTTACACAATTATCTTTCATTTTCATTAAAAGTTTGTCTAAAAACTGTTATATGATTTTGATAATGTAATATTATTAAGATAATAAAAGATATTGATAATGAATATTTTCATCTTGAAATTGAGGTTTTGTCTTTGGCACCTTTTTCCTTTTTCCTCTGGCACCTTTTTCCTTTCGAAGCTTTGTCTTCCAAACATTGCCCCCTGGAATGTTCTGCCCTCAATCCAGAGCTTTGGAAATATTTCATCATCCATCAGTTGAGTTCTAGTTTGGCAACTGTTTCTTTGGCTTTTCTTTTAACCTCTCCAATTAATGCACAATATGTTTAAATTAACTACAGTAGAGTCTGTTGATGGCTTTGAAAAACCCTGATGAACTAAGTACATAAAATGTCTTGTTTGCGATAGTTCTGAACTACATGCTTGTTCCCCACACCATAGATAGTATGCAAAATTCTCACAGACATTTATGCAAGAAACGACTTTCAGAACAGAATCCCAATTGCATAAATAACATCAATAATAAACAAATGGGATCTTATCAAATTCAAAAGCTTCTGCAAGACAAAGGAAACAACCAGTTGAATAAAACAGTCTATTGAACAGGAAATAAATTTTTCCAGCTATTCTTCAGAAAGGACTAATACCTAAAATATCTAAAGAACTCAAAAAAAAAAATTACCTCTCCCATAAAACACCCAATCAAAAAAATGGAAACTGACATGAATAGGAATTTCTTAAAAGAAATACAAATGGCCAATAAAATAAATGTTTGTATCTCTGAAAATATTAAAACAACATTGAGATTTCACCTTACTCCAGAAAGAATGGCAACTATCAAGAAATCCAAAAAAAAGAATGCTGATGAGACTACATGATACAGTCAATCAATTTTGCTGATGTGAATATAGACTAGTAAAACCATTATAGAAATCAGTATGAAGACTTCTCAAAAAACAAAATAGAGGCTCCATTTGACAAACTATTCTCCTTATAAGTCTGTTTCCCAAAGAGTTCAACACAATACAGCACAATGATTCATGCCTATTGTTTGTGTCTGCATAACTCATATTAACTAGATCTTGAGAACATCATGCATGTCCACGAATAGATGAATGGATAAAGAAACTCCAAGGAAGACTACTCTGCTTCGATGAAGTATATATTCAAATTTTTATTGGAATCTAGATGCACTTTGAGATGATAATTTTAAGCAAAATAAATACAGATACAGAAGCTTAAATATTGCATGGTTTCTCTTTCATGAGAAACTCAAAGCATGAATATTTAAAGAGTAAAATAAAAGATAGATAAAAATCCAGGGGAGGTAGATTTTTCATAAATGCAAATGAGACAAAAGGTTGAAAGAAAAGGAGATGAAGCAGAGTGTAGAAAAATAAAAATAATTAAGATGTGTTAGGTGCATGTATCAAATCCTCATGCTGAATGCAATTATTATACACTGCAACTATAAATTAGTAAAACTAAAAAATTGGAAAACATTGTTTGGGTGCACACATACACACACAATGATTCCCTCAACTCATATTTTATTAAACACTACCACTGTCACTATGTTCTTACATATTTTATTTTTCTTCATAACATATACTATAAGATGCCTATTTATTTATTTTTTGTTTCTTTCTTCAAATATGTCCAACAAACTCTGGAAATAAACAAAGGCTTGTTTTGTTTCACCAGGAGTAGGACACTTACTACTGAGGATTTTCTTCAATAATCATCCAGTGACTGCACACTGAATACACAAAAGGCAGAATACACTTCTTCAAGAACAGAGAGTAATATTGGAAGGCTAGGAATTAATCAAAAACATTTTTTATGCCCACACATAATTTCCTGCCTCATCTTTCTGTATAATATTAAGATATTTCTTAGTGTCGCGATTAACCTGGTTCATGACTCTGCAAAGGTGGAAATTAAAATGTTCAATGCCTAAGAGCAAGATACTGTCTCTCATTGGTAAATCTCAGTTTTATGCCACAGATGCACCATGTTTGTATTTACCAGAGCTATTTGTCACATGTATGACTCATCTTCCCTATTTAGACAGTACACCTATACCCAGAGATATCTTTACTTGTATTGATAATGCAATATTATTGGATTTCCATGAAAATAAAACCTAATAAGAAATAAAAAGCCCATGATTTCTCTGGATGCTTTTAACATAAGCCATCCCTCCAAAAGCAGTCCCAGTTAAGATCATCAACTAGACAGACAAATGTAGAATTCTCTTACAATACACAAAAGTGAACTGAACTATTAAAAATGTTAATATATAACTAGGTATAAGTAATATTAACATTAATATTATCATTAACTTAAGTGATAATATGAAATATAGTAGATTACTTGTTATACCCAAACAAGTATTTTTGGATAAGATGTAAGCACCATGAAAACAGATGAAATGGAGACTAATTATTGCCAAATGACCAATAAAAGTACAGACAGAATAATGGAACCCTTGATAATGAATGTACGTGCTTATTTCTAATATGAATCTTGATGATTCAATACACCATATGTTATAATGGATGTACTTAAGGCACTCAAGTTAAATTTTGTTTAAATTCTGAATTTCAGTGACTGAATTTCTTTGTCACTTTTGTACAGACCTTCATTCTTGTCATCATTTTTGTCGCTACTCCTGTTATGATTCATTTATCAGTGGATATAATGGGGACATAGTGAAGCTGCACCTGCACGAGAGCATCATTTGGATGAAAAACTTAAGGTATAAAGTCGCCGACGGCTGAGATTCCTGTGCACCCCAAGCTGGCTGCGTGGACAGGAAGTGCTCGTTCAAGGGACTGTAGTTGGTGCACACGTGAGACTGGAACCAATCGGTCCACAGGAAATGGAGTTGATAGAAATTCAGGTCCGAATTCGGGATTTGGATTTATAACAATGTTCCAGACGAGGATGACATAGCTGTATTTGAAAAATGTAGATTTGTGTACCACTCTTTTCCTTTCTCTCAAGCAAAAGTCTTGTCATGTTGTGCACAGTTTTAGAAAGAATATTTAAAACGTCATTCTTTTACATCAACTTCAACATCTTTCTCGCAATGCATGAGGAAGGGAAAGGTGGAGTTCAGGGAGGTGTTTAGATGGCAAAAATACGAGGCTGTGGGTCTAAGCATGAGACCGAATGATATATTTGTATTTCATTCAAATGGGAGGTATTTGGGGAAATGAGTCTTCACCCTTAACAAAAGCTAATATTTAGTGTGTCTGTCCCTGGATGTAATAGGGTCGATTGTGGTTTTAGGAAACATTGCTGCCATATTGCTAACATGACTGACAATAAATATCATAAACTTAAAAGGAAGTAGAGCTGCAGTCCAGAATAAATTGGTAGAAACCTGTGTTTTTTTAGGGTTCACTTATAAAGTGTCTCTTTCTTGTGGTTGTTTAAGCAAACTATGGTAAGTATTTTGCTACACATCTGAGTCATACAATTTGACATTTGAGATAATATGAAATGTGAATGAAGACCGAACAGTTTCATGAAGAAACATGCATGACATTATAGCATACCAACCTGTCACTTAACAAAAAGAGCTCAGCAAATTTCAGTTCCAATGTACCTTACATATTTCTGTAAAAAGTTTTAATAACTATTGCTGTAAAAATAAAAACTCATTATTGGAAAATAAAAATGATCCTTGGTTCCAATCTCATTTACAACTACTGTATATTTACTTTTTTATTAAAAACACATAAAAGTCACCTTGCACTGATATGTTTGTGAGGAATAATTAAAACTTTAGTTTTGCAAATTAGCCAAACAAGAAACACTGCAGTCCTATCCAAAGCAGTGTGTGTGTGTGTGTGTGTGTGTGTGTGTGTGTGTGTGAAGAAAAGGAAGGAGAGGGAACTGCACGGGGGTTGATCAGCCACCTGGGAGCACATCTGGATTAAGCTCTGTAGTTGGTGAATGGTTGTGAGAGTTGTGAAGTTGGCTACCCAAGAGATTATTACAATCAGGAAATCAACTTCAAAACTACCTGACAATCATGCTAAAGGCATGAGTGTTAGAAGAGCTTAATAAAAACAAAACTACAAATACGTGTAAGTGTGTACACAGGTGTTTGTGTATGTATTAATATGTTATCAGTCATTTGACCAAATAGAATGTATTGATTTTTATGGATACAAAGCTTATTTGTATCTTAGAAAGAATGGCCTTGATATATTCTTAAGTAGGAGAAAAATTAATTCTTATCTTTCTATGGTTGTAAAACAGTTACTGCAAAATAATTTCTTGATAGATATTCTTTATAGATTTCAAATAAATTTGTTGTACTTTTATTATTATAACATTCTTCTAATATATCCATAAAATGATAAATACTTTTATGCAATAGATCATAACCAGATTGCATGATAAGATAAATGCCACATTCTTATATGTTGAATAAATTCATTTTACTATATATTTGTTATTTAATTTTCCCTAATAATTTTGTTCTACTTTATTATGATAAACTGCAAATTGATTATATTTGTTTTAATGTGTGTGAGCTGCATTAATTCCCCAAAAATATTTTTGCTTTAATCTTTGATATTGAAAGGATAGAATCATATAAACCAAATAAATTATATAAATCAATTAGCAAAGAAAATATGCTGTGTCTGGACATGCTGCAACTGCATTATTAATTTTATTTAAAATGATTTTTCCAAAACTATTTAAACTACACATTTGATTGTGCAGTGATGATAATACAAATACAAACTGTAAATATTTGTATTTTTCATATTAATTTCAAATTCATAAATAATTATATGATTAGGAGAACATATTTGAAATAAGTTTTCAGCATAGAATATAAAAATATAGGAAAAAATATAGCATTAGCATTCAAAGCATTCTGGGAAAGATAGTCATGAATGGTGTTCATCTTGCCGATGCTTTCTTGATTTCAACTGATGATGCTGTGGTGCTGGAACATTTCCTTATATGTAAGTAAGAAGCCCTCGTAAGTTGGACTATGTTGTAATCTTTGGAAATATATTCTCTCCTTGTGGACCCACTAAATACTTCTTTGCATTATTTAAAGCATGTATATCACAAAGGTGTTTCTGATCAATTCTACTAGCACTTCCACTCCTGGCAAGTGGAAATAAACTTCATTATTTGCACGCAAACCATCTCTGTGACGATCTACCTTGAATACTGAAGTTGGCCTCAAAGCATTACTCCATTTAAAGCTTATATAAATCACCTATTTGGTCACCTTTTCCATTTTATCACCTTTCAAACGCACATTGGGTTTACATCCTGAAACCGTAGTTGGCACTGTAGCAGACTTTGTTATTTTCTGCTCCCTCATGAGGTAAACATGTGTCATTTGTTCAGAAATACATAGTTTCTTTTATATATAAACTATTACCAGAAATTTTTCAATAATCTTGTAAACAAAACAACATATTAAAATAAATCAAATAAGCTTCTTAGTGAAACTTGAAAGTGGAATACACTGTCTAAATCCATTATATACTCTAGGTAGTAGTCATTTGTCTGAGAAACAACTAGTAAAAATTCCTTCCAATATTGTAGGTTATCTTCTCGCTCTGATGGTTTCTCTTGCTGTGTAGAAGCTTTTTAATAAGAGAAGATCCCTAAGCATGTTAGGGGCCAATCTACCTAATCTTTTTTAAGTAGTATAATTTTAAAAGGCAACAAACAATTCCTTTGCATAGCACAGGTAGCAGGATATATTTAACATACTCTTCAAAATAACACAAAATACAAGATAATGTTCATAGCTATTTCTGATGGTCATATTAGTGAACATATGACATAGACTGGTTCAACAGTGGCTTTTCCAAAAATTTAGCATGAAGTAATAGTACAAGCAGTTAACTTACTTGGATGTAGTGTTGGGTGAAGAGAAAAAATGAAAACTTGGAGAAAGAGAACTCATCTCTGAAAGATCAATCCATGACATCATAATTTGGAAATAAGTAGGAGAGCAGAGATACCAACTATAAAAAAAATACCAATAATACACTGAAGAGATGATAGATCTTGTAGTACCAGAGAAAGGAATGGTAAAGGCTTGCCCAGGTTTTAACAGATTTCTGGTTCTTATTTCACATTGCTTCTGAGGTTGGCTATATGTTCTGCCCTTGTATCATATCATCTGATTTTTCATTATTATTCCTAGTAATATTATTTAATAGATTGAAGATAAAATGCACCAATTGTATAATAAAATCACCAAGGGCAATTTTAATATTAAGTGTGGTTTGAAATAGCCACAGAGATAATTTAGTAAAAATTTCTAAATCCCAATGTATTATATGAAGATCTATTTAATATTATAATAAACTTTATCCTTGACAAATTAAGGTGTCAGTGGTGACTCACATTTAGCAGTTTTACAGCAGGTATCCAGAGGACTGACATGAGTTTTGTATGACTCCACAATAACTGAAGCATGTTAGGGACCAATCTACCTGAGCTCAGTTTTGAAATATGTTTAAAGATGTCAAAGAAACATAAGTAAAACTTAAAGGACAGTAAACAGAAATGAATAGTCAAGAGTAATATGAATTGATCAGCATCATAGTAAAAGAAAAATTATTTTAAATACAGGAAAATACTGCCTTCCAAATTTGTCACTTTTCTATAGAAGACAAAAATTAAAAATTGTTATCAAAGTGGATTAGAGACATAAATATTAAAAAAATATTGCTAGAAAATAGTTTAGGTAGAACTCTTGAAGACAATGGCATAGGGAAAGACTCTATGACCAACACCACAGCAGTGCAGAAACTAGCAGAAGGAATCAACTGGGATCTCCTCTTGTTAAAAAGCTTTTGCACAGCAAGAGAAACCATCAGAGTGAGAAGATAACCTACAGTATCGGAAATAATTTTTACTAGTTGTTTCTCAGACAAATGATTACTATCTAGAATATATAATGGACTTTTAAAAATCAGCTTCTCACATTTAAAGACCCAATTGAAAAATGGGCATGTGGCTGGTCGTGGTGTCTCACCCTTGTAATCCTAGTACTCAGGAAGCAGAGGCAGGAGGATTGCTGTGATTTCAAGTTTGGCCAGGGCTCCATAATGAGTTAAGGGCCTGAACAAAGCGAGATCCCATCTCAAAAAAATAAATAAATAAATAAATAAAATAAAATAAAATAAAATAAAAAATGGGCATCTGAAATGAACAGACATATTTCGGATGAAAAAGTAAAGACATCAGAGAAACATGAAGAAATGTTCAGCATTACTGGGTATTGAAAGATAGAAATGAAAACAACACTGAGATTGCATATACTCCACAGAAAATGGCTGCTATCACAAAATCAACCAACAACAAATACTGATGGTGCTGTTGGGAAAGGAGCCCTCCTCCACCTTTGGTGGGAATGTAGAATGGTGCAACCACTGTGGAGATCAGTGAGGAGATTTCTGAAAAAAGTAGGATGGCAGGTCTTATCCTATTCCCTGCTAGGTATTTACACGAAATAATTAAAAGAATTATATGGGCACCCATGCTTATAGCAACTAATTGTGTAATAAAAGAATCTTGGAAACAGTTCAAATGCCCACCAACAGGAGCCTGGATAAAAAGATGTATTTTTGTTGCTGTTGTTTATTTGTTTGTTTTTATAAAAGAGGGTATTACTCATCCATTAAAAACAGCAAATTCAAGTCATTTTTTTTTAAGTGGATGTAGCTTAAGGGTATACTCATCAGTGAAGTAAATAGGACATAGATGGCTAAATATGATGTCTTTTCTCTAGTATGAAAACCTGAAGGTGTAAATGAATGCCAAAATGTATGACAGGTAATGTGAAATAGGAAGAAAATGTGCAAAAGAAAAGAGTGAATAGGAAAAAGTAAAGAAGGGAAAGAAACAATGTAATGTTTTCAAAAAAAAAGAAAAGAAAGCTTTTGTACATAGGAAAATGCGGGTTGTTGCAAATATGGGGGGGGTGGGAAAAAAAAGAATCAAGATGTGTTACGTACAATTCTCAACGTTGAATGTGACCATAATGTATATATAAAATGTACCCTTAAAAATCAATTAAAATAAATAAATAAATTCAAATGTGAAAAAATTGTCATCTAAAATAGTTGAAAGACACAAAAAGCAATGAATAGTATTCCTCTATTAACATGTGCAATGAAACATAACAGCAATACATGTGAGAAGATAAATATGAATGCATTAGAACACAGAATGGAGACACGGGGGAATAATCTCAGGGCATCTGAGCATGCAACGTGAAGACTGACAGCTACAGCACTTGATGAGTAAGTAAAACAGTCCACCATGTTGATACGCAAGAGGTTAGAAGCACACATGAAATGGATTCTAGAAGATTCACATGCTTATAAAGAATAAGTAGAAAGAGAATGGATTGTTTAATATTGTTTTATGGGAATATGGATTGTTCTCACTGTGGTCACAGAAAGAGTCACTTGAAGCCATTCAAACTAAACATATCGATGGATTTGTATTTTCTGTCTTATAATTACCTGCCTCCTCAATCATTCTCTCATGTTACATACATCTCTATACATACATCTCATGTAAACAGTCTATTAAGTATTTGTCACTACTTGTTACACACATACATAGCTGTTAATATCTATTTTTTTTAAGAGGGGAAAATGACAGCAACCCTTTTGGGAAAAAATGCTGCACCTAGAAAAAGAATTAGATCTAATTGTTGATAATGAAATTACAGAACAATTGTCAGAAACTTCACTTATAGTGAAAGTAAGCCAGTGTTGTACATTTTAATTATATTCAATAGACTTGTTATATAGATTTTAAATTTTTTTCAGGAGAAGTTACAAGAAATGGTGAGATTTCCTCAATTATTTTTTTAAGAAAGATTCAGCTATAGACAAAATATAGATTGGTGAAATTTTGTACTTTTCTATTTTTATATTTTATAAATCTCATATTATTGAGACCAAGTTTCTATCAAAACAATGTATTCAATTTTTACCAAATTCATGTTACTGAAGAGGTGTATCACAAAAACCACATTTTCAACTCATACTGGAAAAAAAATACTTCTATTACATAGTAAGGGCTTTTTTAGAGGAAAATTTCATGAGTATCTTCTTTGATTCTTGAAGAAGTGAAAGACTGTTTTACTTTGTTTTCCTCTATAAAGAAGTGCATTAACTATTCCAGACACATAAAACCTACATTTACGCTATTTTGAAATCTTCTAGGGATGTCCACAACAACATGCACTAAACCATTCTTCCTAATGTTTAAACTCACTCATACTCAGGAAATTCAGCTTCAGATTCAATACTAAACCTTCCCAACTTTTGATATGCTCAATTCATACTTATAATAAAATGGTAGTGCAAAGTTATATATTTGGTAGAAAGTTTCATTGTAAGTAAAACAAGTGAAATAGAAAAGTTGATATTTGCATTTGAATGTTGCCGTAATGAGATATAAAAGGAAGGACAAGAAACCTCTACTGGGTAATGTAATCTTAGGGATTGATCAGGTACATTGTGGGAAGTCTTTTAAGAGACGTTAATGAAATGATAAAGACAGTTTCTAATACATACGGAGCTAGTGCTCTCACTACTTTTAGGAAAGAAGGTGTGACCCGAAGGAGGAAGTTAAGAGAGTTATATTGAGAATAAGAGGAATACTCGTGGATTTCATGAGTGGTCACCATGAGAAGCCACATGTTCCCTCAAAGCAAAGCACAGGAACAGCGTGTTGATTTAGTGGCAACTACCACAGGTGGTTCTGGGAACTCAGACTCTCTGACCCAGTTCCTCCGAATGTAGAGTTTAAAAGAATCTGGGATTTTTGGGAAAAATAAAATTGATTATTTTATATTTTAAATTTATCTCACTGAGGAGTTTAATAGAGAGGAACAGTACCTCTGGTTAGGAAGGTGTGGTCTGAATTTTCTATTGCCTGAGAAAAGTCATTGTATTTTAAGTTCTTCCAAACTTAAGAGACTGCAACTGCCTTTTAGTAGGAAGGGGGCTGCATTCCATTGATTTTTTTGTTTTGTTTGGGGTTTTTTTTTAGGACAAAGAGGGAAAAATTATTAAAAAGAAAGATACCTTCTGTCTAAGAAAGACAGAAATGGGAACAGAAAATGAGTTGCCCCCAATCCATGTTGCCTAAGGAAATTTGTCCTTAGTCCAATGTCTTAGTCTCCTGTCTACTTTCCTTTTAATTATAATAAATATCACTGGTTACCCAATTCTACCTCAGGCTCTTCTCTGAGGTAGCTGCCTTATGCACAAGTTAATCAAATACAAATGAAATGTCTTTTACAGTGTGATGGAAAGAGGAGTTTGGTTATGCAATAGCAGAGAGTTTGCCAGTGCTGTCAACTGTGGTCATGTGGAAAATAGGAATTGTATCTGAGGATCTCAGTGAACCAGACAAAGATATTTCCACAGTGAAAAAAGGTCCCTGGCCTCTTCTCAGTGAAGAGAATTTGAAAAAAAAAAAAAAGTAAAATTTGATGTTGTCACTTAGAAGAGAAATGTCAGCTAGTGTATGAACTGTTAAATGTAATGCAATCAGGATATAATAATGGTTTTGAAACTATGTCTTACCAGAACCAACAGCCTAGTATGTAGTTGAAGATATTTTCAGAACACTTTGTATGAGGGCACTGCACATTCCTAGAGGTGTCTTTAAATACTGTGGAACTGACGGGCCTGGGAGTTAGCTCAGTGGTTCGGCACCTATCTTCCAAGAGCAAGGACCTGGGTTCGATCCCCGGTAACCACATATCATACTGGGCGTGGAGACTCACGCCCAGCAGCAACCAGTACCACATACCACAGTGCTGGGCGTGGTGGCTCACACCTGTAATCCCAGCACTCGGGAGGCAGAGGCAGAAGGATTGCGGTGATCTGAGTTTGAGGCTGAACTCAGGGCCAGCCTGAACCACAAAAAGTGAGACGCTGTCTCAAAAACAAGAAAAAAAATACTGTGGAACTGACAATACATTCTGTATGCTTTTGCATTTTTTATTCCTTACAAGATTCTTTTTGAGATAAATTTTTAATGAAAAACTTAATAAAAATTTTAATTAAAAATTTAATAAAATTTTTATCTAAGTATTATTTTTTAAAATATGAGTGCTTCTTATAATTTTATGTTCACATAAGTTCTCTGGAATCTTGTTAAAACACAGATTCTTAATATGAGTTGCAGTTAGGGTTTGGCATTCTGATTTTTTCACCTACTAACATTACCTCACACTTTATGGACCTAAATTACAAGTTTGTCACCGAGTTATATGCAAATAATGAAAGAAAAAGACATGGTACTGTATTCAGTTTTCCCAATTGTACCTACAGCATACTAGAGGTAGAGAAAATATAAAGTTCATGTATGCCCCAAGAAAAAATGGAACAAAATAATAATTATTATTGGGTCCATGGATTGATTTATACTCTAAAATTATTTGGAAGTTGAAATAGTTTCAGAATGTTACCAATGTTACAAGGCAGCAAGTAATGCAACACAGTGTCTACATAAACTAAAATAATCCAAACAAGAGAAATATTATAACTTCTGACCTGCTAGATATCCAAAAACATGAGTTCATGTTCTTTAAAAATCAAAGAATGAATTCTAGGAACAATGGAGGTTAAGAATAGGAAAAGTTCATTGAAAAAGAAACCATCTGTCTAAGAGAGGGGACTGGAAAGTGAGTGAGCCAGGACACTGTTTCCCAGGGATATTTATGGAGAAAAGCCATGAGGTGAGGGAGGTTCAAAGGGGGTGAAGGTGCACAAATCTATGATCAACCAATAGGATTACTATTGATTAAAGAGGAATCTAATAGGAAAGCAAAAATCATAAAAAGAGTTTCTTTCTTGGGAAAGATTGGTTAAGGCCTTGGTTCCCTACCCAGGGAACTGATTATCTATTTAGAATATCAATCACTATTATTTATCCTACACAAAGCTTCTCTCATTTATAATGATAACCTTCAGTGAATGTGTCTTGCCTTCCCAGTTGGCTCCTTGGCTGTCTTCCATGTGGGTTTTTCAAGAGCCAGCCCTATTTAACTATTTACAAGATATCAAATTAGCTTACTGGGTTTAGGTTTCTGGGTTCTTAAACAGAGGTTTGTTCTAGGTTCTTGTTGTCTTGAACAAAAAGTGGAAAAAACAAGAATAAAGATATCAAGGTTTTACATTTATTAAAGATAAAAAAGAAACATTTTTTAGAGTGGGTTTGAGCTAATCAAATTAAGAAAAGAAGTACACTCTTGAGTGACAGTGAACCATTGTGGAAGAAGACAGGACCCCAAACTCAATAGCGTCTGCTGTGTGCATCTCCCATTCATCAGGCTGATTCCAAGATGAGGCTTCCCTACCAAAAACCTGCTTAAGTTCCTGAGAGAAAATTCATAAACTAGCATTTTTTCATTGGTGCCATATTCAGGTTTTATTTTTTCAATACAAATCTGTATTGGTTAAAAAAAAATATATATATATGTGTGTGTGTGTGTGTGTGTGTGTGTGTGTGTGTGTGTGTATGTGTGTGTGTGTATATATATATATATATATATATATATGTATATATATATATATATACTATATACACGGCATGATTGTACTCAACAATGTGAATTTGTGCCAGTATATGAAACAACTTAATTCTCATTTTTTCCCATTCCCTTGCCCACTCTATCATCCCTGGCCCCTATATACTAAACTTTGTTTCCTTTCTTTTTTATTACCATCACATTATTTTACCCTCATTATTTACCCCTACACCCCATTTTGCTTTGAGTATTTTCTGTTTCACAATATCTACCATACATTCTAGAACTCATTTACATCTTCACTTTCTCATACCAGAGAAAAGATATGATATTTACATATCTGTAACCTATTTATTTCACTTATAAGTATGTCTTGAAGGTCCATCCATTTGAGTACAAATGACTCAATCTTATCATTTTTATAGCAGAGTAATACTATATTCTATAAAAGAAACTCATCTTCTTTATCCAGTCTCCAGTTGATTGACATTTTGATTTTTTCCAAGATGTAAGTATCACAAACTGAGCTGCTATAAACATGGGTGCACATATCTTGCTGTGATACATATCTTCCTGAAAAACTTAGGATTAGAGGTCCCATTTGACCCTACTCTTCCTCTGCTAGGTTTATACATAATTTATCTTAATTATTTTTCCCATACCCTCTCCACCCTTCAATCCCTCCTTCCTTCCTTATTTACAACAAACGTTTTCTTTCCATTTTCTTTTCTTCCATTCTCTAGTCCTTTGTTCTCTCCTTTCTCTCTCATCCCATGTAAATATTTCCCTTCTCATTTAAGCATTTTCCTCCTACTTCCTAACATCTATCAACCATTTCAGTCCCTATTTATATTTTTACTTTCTCACACAATAGAAAAATGTGATATCTGAACACGTATGTCTCATTCAGTTAACTTAAAAGCAAGAGCTCAGTGTGCATACATGTCTCAACTTATCCTTGTTTGTGGTAGAGTATTATGCCATTTTAAATAAAAGTCACACACTTTTTATTCATTTGTCTTCTGATGATCATATGGGCTGTTTCCAAGATTAGCTATTACAAGTTATGCTGCTATAAACAGGGTTGTGCATACATCATGTTAGTATGATGAATAACTCTTTTGGGAAGATATATAGAACTTGGGTCAAATAATTTTTTAAGGAATGAACACACTGATTTCTAAGAAAAAGGAATTCTTCCGCATCATTGCTGGGGGTGTAAATTGGTATGATGAGTTTAGAAATCAGCGCGTTTATTCCATGTTCAGGTTTTGGGGAGTGTTCCATACCTGTGTCTGGACCTTTGTAATTAAAGCCAGTTTGATATGCCCTAATGTTCTGCCTCAAGCACGTTTTCTCCTCTTAAAATGTCAGAGTATCTCTCTTAAACAAAATTTCAAAATGCATCCTATTGAATAACAGGTAGGAGCTGCAGAAATTTTAAATGAATCAAACAGAGGCAGTGGAGAAGAAATAAAAAATGGGCAGGAAGGATTTCAACAGGTTTCATCTGAGAAGATCTCAAAACTGAGGTGAAGAACGTAACCCATTCAAAACAGAGAGTGCTTGGAGTTCTCCGGCTGCTGTGACAGAATAAGAATTTTCAGGATGCGTTTCTTTATCAGGACCTTTTATGTTGATGATTTATTCTCTGAATACCTACCGTGGAGATAATGATTCATGATGGATTAATTATTGTTATTGTTTTGTTATAAATTTCAGTTTAGTTCACAGAGGAAAAGAGTAAAATAAGAATTTGCTGAGAATAAAAAGAAAAAGTAGACAATATTAGAATTTTCATTTTTAAAAGAGAGCTACAGGAAGGGTTTATTAGGGAAAGATTTCAGACACACTCCAGCTTGCAATGTAGATGCTCAGAGGAAGGTGTTGGAACTTAAAGTCTTACGCCAAATGCTAGTGATTTCCACCATAATTGGAGCTACTATTTATCAATATTCTACTGTGAATTTCTAGCCTTTGCCTTTATGACCAGATTATAAAATGAAACTTTAAGGTCAGTGTCTTACTAATATCTTTGATTTCTTTTCCAGACTACCAAAGATGATGCCCCATCAAACAACATAACTCCATCTCTCTTTTTCCCCTTAGATCTGTCAAGATAAGATTTTTAATGCATGGCTAGATAGGATGATCTTCTGTACCTCACAACAGTAAGGCATCAAGGTTTTAAGAGAGGAAATGAAGTAGGAGAGAAGAAATGAAAAAAGAAAGAAAGGAGTCCATGAAAATTATTATGATTTTTAAAATGAAAACTGAAATATTGGGATACAGCCTAGGATCTCTCTCCTCTCTCTCTCTCTCTCTCCTTTAAAAATTCAGTCAACATGAGCAATTCTTTTTACCTTCAAAAGGACTCAGGTCTTTTTTTTTTTTTTTTTCTTTTTTTTTTTTTTACTTGTATGTAGTCCC